>JAIQCU010000059.1:0-115486 GCA_022114935.1 Leptestheria dahalacensis | reverse complement strand
GGTCTGATTGAAGCATCGTCATAGCTTCTATGGATCCGTATACTATCAAAGAATCGATGATGATGCGATTCTCAATTTAAGCTTGGACGGCTTATCGATCGAGATAAACTATAATGTTTTCTCCGAGTGCTTTCAGTGCTTTTCATGGTCTTCTAAAGTAGTAAGCATTTTAAGCCCACCCGACGACATAACAGGAAATTCACTCGCCTGAACCTTTAACTGAGCAAGTCAATATCTCTCGGAAGTTCTATATCTCGCCGCTGGACGCATCCTCCCACTTATTCTTCAGTCCAGTAACTCCAGCAAAAACTTTATGTAACGTAGTCTTTGAATCTTTGTCAAAGCTATCTCAGTGATGTAGGAGATCAAGTTCTTTCCTTCAATGTTCAGTCGGATTTTCAGTTTCAAGTTTCTTCAGTTCTTTCTTACTCGACTACAATCGGCAAACGAGGGATGAACTAACTTTCTTTACTGTCAACACGATGGCCATTGAATGTAACACGAGGAGAAGGTAACAAGCAAGAAGCTATAAATACTCGTTGTATATGCTATTCGAAAGTATACGTTTCCAAACAGTTAATTGAATGCACGCGTATCCTTTTTCTGTACGTCAAAGTCATCAGATACGTAACCTGGTGCCCCCTCGACGTGAACGCACATCCCATATTGTGCACGACTTTTATAGCTTTTGTAATTGAATGCGAGGCTATTTGTTACAGATATGGTTCGCAACGGGTCGACCGTGACAGAAGAGATCGGGGATGATCCATATACCAAAATGTCGCCGGCTTTATGTGTCGCCGTTTCTCCAATTCATGGCTTTGGATATCGGTGAAGAAAAAAGAGTATTTTAATCTTTAAAATTCACTTTAACTTAGTAAGTTAAGTAGGGATCATCTTATAGTTCATAGTAATATGTTTAAAATATATCTTTTTATTTTACATCTTGAAAAGTTATCGATTTACTCGATTTATATTATTGTTATCATTGTAATGTTATTATTTTATTGAAAGAAATAACTTTGTGACCTTTTTTTTGCCGTGGTTATGGTTGTGTTTTAACTGTCGCACGAGCCAGGGAGGATATTGGGTTCCTGTTGTGCCTGTCCCTCCCTCCCGGTAGCCAAACACTAACCATTGCAGCCGTGTTATCCTTCCAATAGGCCGCCGACATTTTCGTTTAACCTCTCCACACTGCAATTAACGTAATTGGGTTACAGCATTCAACTGGCCATCAGGCTGCTGGACAAGTATAATTCATAACAATAGTCGTCAGCTTACGGTCATACTTACATTGCAACGGTTCAACTCAATTGGCGGAGCTGAATCAATTTGAATGAAGCGCGAAACATGGAATAGCTATAATGTCTGGAAATTCTATCCAATACATGGTTCCTTCAAGGATGACAGAGCATTGCAAATAACAAACCGGTTTAGCGGCTACTTGCGCTGAAGTACCTATTCTGATTAAGGTATCGTGAAGGTCAATCAGTCATATCTGATGACAAATATGTGCCACAACAGTGAAGATGAGACGACTGGGCGTGGGTGTTTTCGAATGGGAAAGATGAAGCAGCAAAACGTAAACTGGTCCCGTAAACTGTGTCTTGATGGCGGTGGGTATATATACAACGGCGTGCTCCTGTGTCCGTGACATAAATAAAGGAGCCGTGCCCTGTGCAACAGCCGCACAAACGTCTCTTGTACCTTTTCCTAAAACCAGAGACCAACTTCGATCTAAACGCAGCTGATGTACTGTAACACAAACATTTTGCATTTTTGCGACTTCTAGAAAAGTAACCTCAGATTGTGTCTCGGAACTATACAAGGTAAGTTGTACTTTGGTGGAGCTACTTTACTAGGGCTTCCATATAGCTCTACGTTGTAGCAGTGTTGAAAGTTTCATGTCCAGTTGTATGCAAATAGTCCGCTTCCATTCATACCAACAATGAATTTGTGCACATCTCAGTACCACGCAGATAAAGCTAATGTAGAATTCTTGATGCCACATTTATCCGTGGCGTTCGTCCCTCAGTGGCTATATAACGATATCTAAAATCTAATTGGAAAACTCCTCAGCTATCTTTTTACTTTGTAAGTACTGTAATTGTATTGAAGTTCGTGAATATGTTATGTATCTGTAGACATCATAAGAGTGTAGGAAATTTTGTTGTGAGTGATATCGGCCGTTGAAGACCCAAGTATACCGCGCTGAACCACTTAGATTTGTCTTGCTTATTAGCGCATCAACTATGGCATTCCCTGTTGGAAGCAGAAAAAGCTTCCTGGTGTAGCTATAGACGGAAGAAGCGAATGTTTTGTATTAAGAAACATCCTACATGCATTACGTGTTTGATACGAAAGATGCATAGTTCATAACGACTGGTTAGAAGAAGAACAAAACAGCCAAAGAAAATACTGACCACTTAACTCTTTGCAAGGTGGCTGCATATGGCGTCGGCTATTTCAGTGTCTGGAGTTTACCGGCGACAGCGGCTCCATCGCTGCGGGTTCTTTCTCACTCTGCTGATCTTTGTCAGCGGATATTGCTTGGAATTGCAGCCAGCCCAACTAGACGAGAGAGTGCGCGGCGATAACGCTCCCAATGTGACTCGATCAAGATCGACGACCATTCCAACCACTGCTGCTCCAGTGTCAACAACAATCAGCCCGCATCGTGACGCATGTTCACCATCAAGTTCGTCGTCATCTTGCATCAACAGTACCTTTGAAACGACAATAACAAGTCTTCACGGTAACGGAATAAGCCGACCATACTTGACGACATCTGATCCCGAAGAAATTCCTCTTTTCGACTGGTCCGAGATCTTTCACGAGGCCCCTGCTCATCAAATCTGCAGTCGTGCAGGGCTCTGCAGTTTGCAATATCCAGTTACGTATAGCAACCTGACGGACGATGAACGGGTCCACTGGAATATCTCTCTAGTCATTGTCCCAAATGATCTGAGCGATCTTAGGTGAGTCTACTATTCTTATGACAAGAAGAAATATTCTTGGAGCACATTTCCTCAAAACTAATCCTGTACTACTTAAGTTTTCTGGAAACACCATGCTTTTGTGATCCTGAATGCGTTCGATATGGAGACTGCTGCCAAGATGCGGCCAGACTGTGGTGGGGATCTGGTCCCGAGGATGAATCCCTGTATATGCAGTGTCTCCCGCTTCGTAGGCCCGAGTCGTCCAACGAAACTAGAGACCTGCTAAGTGTTTACATGATCAGCCGGTGTCCCGCGTCCTGGACTGAGCTAGGCGTTATTGAACGTTGCAAGAGAGGCGTTCCTGTCAACGAATATCACTACCTACTCGACGTTCCCGTGTTGTCTTTGGAAAGCAACCGGACTTATGCAAATATTTACTGCGCTCGGTGTCATAGCGAAACACGCCTAGCTAAGTGGACGGCTGAAATTGCTTGCAATAATCGGGAAATGTAATGTCAACAGAGCACACTGGTATCAAGTCAGGCAAGCTCACAGTTTTCTTCTGCTTTTCAGCCAAGATCTACAGCTGTCAGCTGTGATGGCCGGGGCTCAATATTTCCCCGGTTCTCTCAAGTGGACGTACCGAATGAACGCTAGCGGAGCCCAGTTTCTTCAAAACGTTGACTGCTATCTCCTCATAGCACAACTTAAAAACGTCAACCAGTATATCAAGGTATTGTTCATGCTGCTGTTAATCCCCTACTTAAACGAAACCGTGTTTTGTGCTTTGTCTACCAGGAAACGAATGGGCGAAGATGCATTCCTCGTGTGGATCAGTGTCCTGAGTGGAGCAAACGAGAGGATGCCAGAAAGTGTGAAATGTATTCGCTTATGGTGGAAGGAACTAAGCCTGCTGGATCGGTAAGGTTGCGCAGCAGACAAGGGTTTGCCATTTTAGTTACTAATAAACAAACAGACTGAGCACACATTTTCCCATACGCTGTCACAAGTGAATCAATGTTATACACATCAAGAAGCTTGCGTGACTGGAACACGAAGTAAGGCCAGTAGTAATATTTGTATGAAGCAGCCAGCAAGGTCATTAGGTTGTAACATACTTGCATGGTAACATGTATGAAGAAAAGCCTTAGATTCGCTGCGAATATAATTTTCCCGGCAGGTTTACAAGAACCCGCACTGTTTGCGCTGCAACACAGGACGCAACTTTTCAGTGGAATCTGCCAAATGCAGCCAACGACGCTTACCTTCGAAAGGGATGAAAACTCAGTTTGCTTCACTGCCACCACCTTCGTTCGCACTTCTCTTGGACTTTACTCCCGGCGCTGGAGGAAGGCCCGGCTTGATCCGCAAATGTCAAGTCAATGAATTCTGGGATGATATCCACGAGAAATGCCATCCCGTGACTTGCGGTTCGCTTTACGAGTTTGTCAACAACACGTGTGTGAGGCGTCACGGCGAACCGCCTATAGACAGCAATTCCACCATCATTGATTCTTCATGCCCCAGAGTAACTTTGGCTTTTAACGAAGTGGCTTTCATGAACACCACTCTGTTGGTCAGCGCTACGCAAAAGCAGTATAACGCAGGTCAATATGAAATCATCAACTCGACCGTGCAAGTGTGCCACCAGGACATTAAGGATCACTACTTCCGATACTCTGAAGCGCAGAATTATTTATCGGGGATCTGTTTGGCCATTTCGCTGATTTGTTTAGCTGCGCACATCATAATTCATGCAGCATTGCCAAAGCTGAGGAACCTGCCAGGCAAGAATCTCCTGTCACTGGCCTGCACGCTCTTTATGGGCCAGTTATTCTTCTTGGCAGGCGTAGACCAAACATCCAATCGCGGCGCCTGCACTTTTGTCGGAATAGCCATCCATTGGTTCTACTTGGCGTCGTTCTTCTGGATGAACGTCATGAGCTTTGACATTTGCCGTACATTCACTGGAGGCAGGCACCGATTTGATCGTGGCCAAGTAACTTTCCGGTATTACTCGCTTTACGCCTGGGGAATGCCAACCTTCCTGGTCACTCTCTGTTTAATCCTCGACAATTCTACCCTGCTGCCGGACTATGCCCCCCATTACGGTGTGGACCTTTGCTGGATATCCAATCAAAATGGCTTAATCATTTTCTTCGTCGTCCCTGTCAGCCTTCTGCTGCTGGAGAATTTCATTCTTTTCGTGCTCACAGTGCGTGGCATATATCAACAACGCAAGGCTGCTCGTTTTATTGCAGAGAAGAACCGGGCCGAGAAAAGCAAGCGACGCGCACGGCCAGAAAATCCTTGCGAACTGAAACTCTCCAACGGAGCAGTTCGAAAGCATACTGTACGTCTAGTCTTGTACGTTAAGCTGGCGCTCATCATGGGATTAGGATGGATTTTCGGATTTGTAGCAGCTCTGGTTCAAGTTCCCGGACTTTGGTACCCGTTCATTTTGTTCAACGGACTGCAAGGGGCTTTCATTTTCTTGGCGTTTGATGTGAAACGTAAGGTTTTCTTCCTGATCTGGGAGCTAATGACGGGCAAGCCGCATCGAGCCGCTCTCAGGTCTTCGACTAGCCAGCAGAGTTCATCCACGGGGACACGGACAACCACCAGCAACTTGGGCAACGATATGCAACTTCCCACCAAACGAACTACATCAGCTAGTCGATCTAAAGGGGCCAGCAAGACTCCTACTACATCGGTTCGTTCTAGCAATGGCCCAGGCTTTACGGATTAGCCTCCAACATTAACTTGCTTGTGGCCATAATCTTAACCGCTGTTTTCGCTTGTATGTAGAGAGTTTAACTGTTCAACCGCTGCATTCTCGCTTTACCGTACATAGGCATATACTTATACAACACTAACGCTTGGCACGCAGCTACTCCAACTTTTCATAACATGCTACTTGCATAAGCGAGTTCCGCCAAACCTACAAGGTAACCCACAAAAAACCCTGTGGTCCTTTCCGCACAGCTAATTTCTTTGTCGTTTTTTACCCAGCAGCAGAGACCTTCGGCTGAGAGGGTAGAAGCTGTAAGAAAGCAGAAGTCAGGAACGAGTAAGAGTGGCAGAACACGCGGCACACGAAACCACTCAACAGATGAAAGGCTAACTCAAGTTAGCCAGGTGGCTCGGGTCTCACGTTCTCGTGCGAGGCATCAAAAGACTTAGTTGTATATGCTTACTGGTACTGGTTTGAAAATAAACGATGTCTGTTGTTAGTGAAAAGATGAAAGCACATTGAGTATAGAAGTTTATTGAACGCGATTACACTACCGATAATTATAAGAAGAAGAAACACGTCACACACGTACTGACGTTCATCAAGCTATACTATAGAAAGGAAAACCGTCACCACTGAATGCGCTGAATTCAAAGTCATAAATACTTTCTGAAAGTCACATCAAGGAGGGTGGAACACGTATTTCTTCCAAAATTCTTCAATTTGTGAAAATTTTTGCCATCAACAAGGAGTGTTGTGAGGATTTCGAGAGGAAAAAAGATGAGTTCATGTGAATGCATTCTCACACAAACATTACGGGGGAAAGAGTAAATCAAAAGCGAATAGAGAACCTGGAGCTTCAAGCTGATTCAAGCACGCTCGCCGCGGATGCGTCTTGCCAGTTGAATGTCCTTGGGCATGATGGTAACGCGCTTGGCGTGAATTGCGCACAAGTTGGTGTCTTCGAAAAGACCCACCAGGTAAGCCTCGGAAGCTTCCTGCAGTGCACCAATAGCGGCGCTCTGGAAGCGCAAGTCAGTCTTGAAGTCCTGGGCAATTTCACGAACCAGGCGCTGGAAGGGAAGTTTGCGGATCAGCAACTCGGTCGACTTCTGGTAGCGACGGATTTCACGAAGAGCCACAGTGCCGGGTCTAAAACATCAAGATCAAGCATATGGATTACTGTGGTAACGGTTAATGGTCTTCAATTTTTAAAAAAGCAATTGACAATAAGAGTAGTTTTAACAGCAGAAAGCATCATATCGTCATGGTTTCAAGTGATATACCTGTAACGGTGAGGCTTCTTGACACCGCCAGTAGATGGCGCACTCTTGCGCGCGGCTTTGGTGGCTAGCTGTTTACGCGGGGCTTTTCCTCCCGTCGACTTGCGTGCAGTTTGTTTAGTACGCGCCATTATTCAACTCGGCCTGGTCCTTAACTGCTAAAAAAAATATATACGCATATATTACTTTTTTTGTAGTATACAAAGGAATCTTGTTTAATGCTAAGACTTTAGACGGCGGTGTTCCTCGAAAAAGAAAACATCGAAGACAAACTTTGAAACGAAAAACAATCTGGCAACGCAGCAAACTATATCGATTTCTAAGACTGCCTCATCCAAGCCGAAATATGTCAGCTTGAGAGAAACGGTTTTTCCATCAAACTTCGGAAATCAGTCTTGATTTCTGGCGGAAATTCCAAGGCCATTTGGCACCACATTCGGTTTAATCTTACATCAGGCTGAAGTAGGATTGTTTGTAAAGATCCAAGTAATACTTTAGACTTGAAAGTAACTTACTTTTGCGTTATGATAAGTGAAATCTATTTACCTTAACACGTGGATACCTTCACCTCTCGAGCACTCGCCAAACAATGGTTGTAAAATGGCGTTGTAGGGTGCGCGTCAACTGACGGTGCGTGGTGACGTCATCACTACCCGATCGGTCTATTGGTCCATATGAACTACGGACACTGTTTTGCCTTTCTGTTATTGTGTTTACCGCTTACTAAGCTGTTAAACAAATCCATTCTCCAACCACAGCCATTTATGATATTATTTTTCTGGAAGCAGATTAACTGGGAATTCTTGCTAACATGTCGGCCTCGTCACAGAACCCAGAAAATGATTTGGATTTTCTTCCTCTAGTTTACGACATTATCAAAAGGTACATTCGTTATTGTTTTAGCATTTACCAGTCATTTGTGCACGTTTTTTTAAAGCCTCGAGAAGGAGCAAACAGGAACTGCACAGAAACTGAAAGATGCTCAGGAAGCCAGCCAGAAGATTGTGGACCTTCAGCGCAAGTTGGAACAAGCACGTGAGATGGTAGTTGTCCTCTAACACACAAGCATTCGTGAGCTAAACAGGTTATCTTTTGAAGGTGAAGCGTTTACCAGGAATCGAGTTGAGCAAGGAGGACCAACTGCAGCAGATCGACTTGCTTCGAAAACAGCTGGCCCTCAAAAGAGACTTGATTGACAAATACCGCGCATTCTCTCTCTTTGGGCACGACAAACCCTCCTAGCATTTCAAATTTCAGGTGCTTTATTGTGGTTCAAATTCAAAATCATTGTAAATACAACTGCACTACAACTTTCAGTCAATCTATGGCCAAATTTTATGGATTCCAAATGAGATATTTGTTTTGTTTGATAGAATTAATTATGGGAGACCACAGTTGAGGAAAACGACACAAACCGGGTATGCCAGAAATTCCCTCATAAAGGATGTAAAACTCGTGTGTGTCACATGCATTAAAACTGCTATGTCCGTTATTCAATGTCGAGGTTGATATTACAATTTCAACTTCTAGGTAGACGCCGCAGCGGTACCGGCTACGTTCGCAGTCGGGGTGAACCCTCTGCGGCCACGATTGCGCTTCGACGGCTTCTGAGGTTGATTTTCAGGTTTTTCGACCCCTTCTGACGACTCGCTCGGTACAACAGAGCCCCGCATCATCTTGGTAGGTTTCCCCCGACTAGTCGGCTGCGTTGGAGGCGTGTAACTGATGGGCCGCACCACGTTGCCGACAGCTTTTGTCCGTCCTTCACGGAATACCTGCGCACCCATGGCAAGAGGAAACAGAAAAGTTTAGACAGGTGATGGAGACCGCGAACAGTTGAGTTGCGAATACCAATCTCTGGCCGCCCTTGATGTACTCGGGGTACTTGATGAAGCGGAAATGCACGAGGGCCTTGTCGCCTGTCCGTAAGCAGTCCAACGACATGGACACAATCTGTGCCGTCTGTCGTAAGCTGCCACAGTGCACTGCAACAACAATGCTTTTTAGAAAACACTTCAGACAAAAGTTGCAATGTAAAAAACTATACCCATAGCCTGATATCTGGTGCTGATGGTGGTAGGGTGATGCAAAACAAGGATTTCGGCTTCGAACTCCCAGCACGCAGTCGGATTGACTGCTGGCGACACCATAACCATTCCCTTTCTGATTTGCGATCTTTTTATCTGTGCATAATGACAATATTTCCTTTAATGAAAATGAAACATGAAATATGAAACTATATAATAGCTGCGCTGCAGTAAGCAAATAGATGGAATTTTACACCAACTGGAACAAGACACCAGATTCAACTTATCCAGCTGAAAGTCAAAGGAGCCTGTAAACAGGAAGTGAATGATTCTAGAAAATATAAGAGAAATGTACCTTTTTAAGTGCAAAAGACGCGGTCTGTCCTCCACGAACTTCTTTGACGGGCATCCTTTTCCTGTGAATACTTTTCACAACGATTGGAGTGAAATGGCCCAGAGGGTCCGGTCCCAGTAAGAGCGTATCATTGAGGCGAATGGTACCGCACAAGGTGGTACCCGACACCACGGTACCTACTCCGGGCACCGAGTACGAATCGTCGATCTGAAACTCGGCCGGCTCGTCGGCGCCCGGCGTCATCCGTGCCGACAGCAAATTTAGAAACATGCGCAAAAGGTCCAGATTGAGGCCCGACACATTGGACACTTGAAAGATTGGACATAACCTGCAATTCAAGCACCAATATAGTCTTTCCTTAACCAGAGGATCCCACGCAAGGTTACTGAATAACAAATGTGACTGAACCTTTCCGAGACGAAATTGGTGGCGCTGAGGACGACGTCATCTTTGGTGCGGACCAGCACAGGTGTTTTCCGACAGCCCGGTGATTTGAGCAGCTTGAGCAGCAGCCGCAGAGTATCTTGCAATACATTGGGCGGGCACATGTCAACCTGAAAACGATCAATACGCGTAACATTCCAACTGCTTTTGTCGCACACTTTTAGCAAGCGTTAAACTACACTTTTATACTTCATTGCAAACCCAACGGTAATTAAATTTATGCCACCTTAGTCACAACGACGAAGACAGGAACATTGAGTGCTAAAGCCAGTCCCAGATGCTCTTTGGTCATTCCGACGATCCCAGCGTTCGATCCAATCTGTAAGAATCAATTGGCAACTGCTGACATGAACGAGTACGAGACTATTGGAATATCGAATGAATTCATTTGATAAGAATGGTAAACCATTAGCATGGAGAAATCGGGCGCGTGACCAGTCATGCCAAACACGGTGGTCTTGAGGTACTTCTCGTGGCCGGCCAGGTCAATAAAGGTGACTACTTTGGTAGCCTGCTCGCAAATCTTGACCCAGTCAAGAGAGCCGTGTTCCGGCTTGTTGACCACATTGCCAACGCTGTCAAAGCCCAGGATATCGTTACCCACCGACGACGTCCTGCCCGTCTCCATCTCGTGTTTGTGACGGAACAATCGCTGCCGGGCCAGTCCACGACCGTTGTCCAGCTCACCATGGGTTAAGACGCCCAGCAGGGTTGATTTTCCGGCGTCCACATTACCCACTACTGCAACTCTGGGTGGCAGATGTACAAGAGGAAAAAATAAGTGAAACCGCTATCTCCCAACAAGGGTCTAGGATAGTGGGATATTGGCCTATTTAGGATAGTTAATCAATGTCTTAAGAACTTGTTGGTGAAAGACGTAGATTGTGAGTAACCGTGACAAGTTCAGCTATTACCGGATTTCGACAAAGTCTTTCTCGTGCGCCCTGTGCCTGATCAAGAACTGCCCCACCAGACCGGCATCGGTCTTCCTCTCCCGTAAAAGAACGCAGTCCGACTCCAAGGTGGTGGCCAGACTCTCTAACGTGGCTACAGACGCTCTGTATTCATCCTCGGGCAATCCGCTCTCCATACCCTCTGAAGTCATGATAAGATGAAATGGAAAAATTAATTTACCACTATCGATATTAAGCTTTAACGATTGACTCACCATCGCCCGCTCCAACCTCAAATATCGTTTCCCCATTTCCAGTTTCCATAAGGTACTTTAATCTCTTGGCGAGAAGGTCATACTGGTCGCTGTTGGGGCTTACTAGCGAACTCTGGATCAGAAACAAAATTGGAAGCCGTAAAGTAACTTTATACATCCTAAAGTGTGATACTAAGAAGACAGCCATACTCGAGCATTAAAACGAAAATCCGTGCTGAATCGATACCTTCAAGCTGACACTCGCAAACTCGAGCGCGCTTCCATTCTTTAGATCCTCGCCATTTATTTCCTTGTGCGGTTCCGCTGCAGGTACTTGCTTGGGTGGCGATCTTTCTACTATTGATGCCATCTTGTTTTCATAAGACATCTAAGAGAGTTAAACAAAGATAAACAGTCCAGTATTTGATACACTGTAGGCCATTACAGAACAGCTGTTATGTTAAATTTTTATCACACAGTCTGCCATAGAAATCATGACGTACTGCATATATAACGCCTGACAAGCTAAGGAATAAACAGCTTGTTGCTGTTTTCCCTTTTTATACGAGTGCTGCATACCTTCTGATGAAATAACCTTTAGCGTATGAGCAATACAGTTTCGAAGTGTCCTTTTGTTTGGACGGCCCTATGCCGCAGCAGTGCCGTATGTTTTGGTTATAAGATAAACTCCAACACAACTGTCGCAGCGTTGCCAGACCGTTATAATTACCCAGTCTCGCAAGATAAACAATATCTTGTTTACGGAGCAATAGTTGGATAAAACTGAACGTCATTATTCTCCGTCGAAAGTACATTAGCTCTAGGATAAGACGGTTGCATATTGTATTGCAGTAATATGGCTTTTATTATCCGGGTAAATACGTTGTTCCTCACTCCTCGGATTTCTTAGTAACTAAAAGCACCCGTATATTCTAAATGATATCGATTTACTGCACTAATATTTTGCAGTTTTTCTTAAAAGAAATGTGATTTTAGCAAATGTACAGAGCATTTGGCGAACATATTTATTTATTGAAGGAATCGGTGTACAAGCGCATCCATCCGTTCAGTTTAAGTCTTCGTAATTTAAAACACGTAGTCGCTTAATTCGTAATGTATACAGCTGACAACTTGGAAAGGTACGGAACTGCGTCTACTGCTGTGTTAACCAAGGGTTGGAAGGGCAGCTCCTGTTCCCATCAGCAAGGCCAGCAATTTGGCTAGAACCTTTGCAGTGAAGAAATTCTGTTGCTGGTTAAGAGTGCTAGGTAAACTGGCAGCTCTTGTATAGCGTCCATGCAGCTCGGGATCTCCTCCAAGAGCCGCTCCCTCGATGTCGTCGAACAGCAGAGCAGCAGCCAGAAGAAGCGCAGCGACACAGAACAAAACTCCTTTCATCTACAAATAGAAATTTGCTGAAACCAAAGCTATTATCCAAAGGTTATCCAAAACCTATCGAGTGTACATAGGTTTGCTACATATCGCATGTAAAGTAACATTATAGGTATTATAAACAGTTAGCGTGCGTACCTTGCGATAACTGTGCGTTTGGCAGGTAGTGTCTGCTTCCAAAACGGCTTGGTAACGTTTGCACCTTTGTGGTCCTTTTATATAGTCTGTGAAGCACTTCTGATCTGAGTCTTCGTGGTGAAAGTTTGGAACTTGTTTTCAAGATGCTCGGCTTCTTTTTCAAAGAGTGTTTTGTATGCTTCAGACAGTGCGTAATGTCGCAGATATAGGTTCTCAGTGCAGTTATGCTTCGCCGAAAGAGGAAAGCGAATTTGCATTGCACTTTCGCTTTCGTAACTGAAAAGGGCAACTAGTTTTTCTCTGCACACAGAGAACCGACATCTTTTTGGGAGAAGAAGGTGGGAGCGGGGTTAACAAGGGAGCATTTGAACAAAGATGGGAAAGATCATGTTGATCTATGCTTAACGTAGTATTGCTGAATTCCGAGTTCTGAGTTCCGAGTTAGTGTTGCTGGATTCGATGTGGAATAGGCTTTTCTCCCCGTTATTAACTGGATGAAAACTCGATCAGCTATGCATCCCCTCCTTATTCAACAATATTTTCACATGACTTTTAACTTTGCAACGGGCTGGAATTCGATAAGAAAAATGCCGCACACGATTACGTGCGCTGAAGTTGTAAGAATCGCACACGGTTACTAACACAGCTTTCACTTGAAACCATTATCACGTAGGTGTAATGTTCGCGTGAAAGTTTTCCCTTGAATCACCTGGAAATCAAACAGGGCTGTTAAGAAGGAGACTACAAATTTACGCAATTCAGTTGAAACAATATTTTAAGAACCAGCTTTAGAGCATAGTCACAATTACTACGTGCTCGACTGATGCCAAACTGCATGCATGCCGATTTTTCAGAAAAGTAACAACAGCTTGATAATTATCAAAAGTTCGGAGAAACCGGTTCTGTGCGATGGTAAAAGGAAAGCAGTAGAAGATTGACGTGGACCGTAAAGAAACAAAAAGTAACCGGAAAATAAACAGTTGGGTCAAAAACCGCTATTCACATATCTGCAAGCCTTGTCAATACGATATTCTCTATTATGTAAAGTTCTATGTTTGGGGCTTTTGTTAACGAACACTATCCCGTCTGATATCTTTCCATCTTTTATCCGCCTTGTACTTCTTTGGTTCTTATCTTACCACACCGTCGACTTTATTGCTGTGTTATTATGTAGAGCTAACTATTGATAAGACAATACATTGAGACGGGATACAACATCCCTTTATGACATGTCCCGCTTTATTCATCCTTAGTTTCGTAGGGATTTCAAATTTTCCATAAGCAACTCCTATAAGCGAATACGTGGCATTACAGGTCAGAATGGTATCGAACCACTTCCTCAGACACTAGCGCCAATGGCAGCATGCGGAAAGACAAAACTTCTCGTTTCAAATTTCCGCGCCGAGTGGACAAGTGCAAGGTCAAGCAGCGCCCACTAGAAATGAACACGTCGCCTAAGGTTATTAGGGCCAGAAACGAGCAGACCGCACATCTACGCACTTGTGTTTATTTCCTTTGGTCTTTGTTTTGTTTTGACTTTGTAGGTGTTCAGTTTTTGTTCGTTACCATGGTCTTTCTGAACGCCAATATTTCGAGACGTGCGGCTAAATTCCCTGGATTTCTTGCTAACTATCCCGGTGTTCGTTCGATTCAAGGGTAATGAATTCGGTTTATTTAGTGTAAAGAATATCGGTATCTTGTATTAAACAAACAATAATTCGCTTTGGATGCCGATATTCTGAGATAACTTAATTGATTATAGGATAAACTGTTATTACTGGTTTCAAACATGATGTTGAATAATAAATATGATTGTTGCTTTCCCTACAGTTTAGCTACAAGCACTGCAAGTGTGTCTGCCCTAAATGCTGCCATCAAGTACCAGGAAAGTTATGTCTGTGGTCCAAGCCAAGTTCCCCTGATGGGACTGACCTTAGGCCAAGTACTTCAACAGACTGCTGATAAATATGGTGACAAGGAGGGTGTTGTTATAGTCCATCAAAATATTCGCAAGACTTTTGGCCAGCTGCTTGAAGATGTAACTATCCACATTACATTAGCAAATGTTGTGTCTCATTTTATCACTTACAATGTTTCTGTCCAGGTTGACAAGCTAGCAGCTGGATTTGTCTCCCTCAACTTGCAAAGAGGAGACAGAATTGGAATTTGGGGACCCAACAACTACCAGTGGGTTTTAACAAAGTGGGCTGCAGCAAGAGCTGGTTTGGTTCTGGTAATCACGACAATTCAAATGTACTAGTTGATTAGTAGGCTAAACAAAAACTACTTTGGAATCTTAAGCGCGCGAAATATCTGTTCAACCTAGGACCTAAACGTTAGGAGTGCAACACCAGAAGTTCACACAGTTCTTTCTTGTTTCAGGTGAACGTGAACCCCGCGTACCAGCCATCAGAACTGAAGTTCGCCCTGAATAAAGTGGGCGTTAAAGCATTAGTGGCCGCCGAGAGTTTCCGCAAGGAAAGCTACTATCCCATTCTCGACCAAATCATTCCAGAACTGAGTTCTTGTCAAGACCTGGTCACGTCCAAGACCGTGCCTTCTCTACAGCGAGTCATCATGATATCCGACCAGGAACACAGGTTGAACCCAAATAGAGTTGTGTCACATCCAAAGGACAGGAAAATCAAACCCTCTCTTTTTGCAGAGGTACTATTCGTTTTGACGACGTCATGCAACATTCCAGTTCTCAATCCATTGCCAAAGTCCATAACCTGCAGCGGAAGATCCAGTTTGACGAGCCCGTCAATATCCAGTTCACCTCGGTACCTCAATTCGCTCAAATTGACCCTTAAAGATGAACAGCACTTTCACGATTCACGGATTATATTTATTCCCAAGAGTAGTAGTTGTCGCTGGACTATGTGTGTTGTTCGTTTTCGTAGCATTTTTACCGCGTGCAAGTGATTCTAGTCCACAATGGTCGAATTACAGGGAACGACGGGAAACCCGAAAGGTGCAGTGCTCTCTCACCATAACATAGTCAACAACGCGTATTTTGCCGGTCGTCGTATTGGTTACCATAAAAAGGTTACACTTGATAGATGCCCTCTCTGACGTCCTATGTAACCAATGCGTCTTTTCCATAGGATCACCGGATTTGCATTCCAGTGCCGCTTTACCATTGCTTCGGTTGCGTCCTAGGCAACCTGTGCAGCGTCCTCTTCCAGGCCACAGCAGTCTTTCCCAGTCCAGTTTTCAGCGCACAGAAGGCTATTGAAGCTGTTCACAAGGAAAGGTAAAGACCCAGCTTCTCTTCCGTTTTACATTCGGTGATCTTACTGCCTTATAGGTGCACGTCTCTTTACGGAACACCTACCATGTTTGTGGATATGCTCAATCTTCCAAACATGAAATCCTTTGATGTGACTTCGCTGAGCACGGGAGTCATGTCCGGTGCCCCGTGTCCTCAAGAACTGGTTAAGGCGGTCGTCACCAACTTACACATGAGAGATTTCGTCGTTAGTATTACAGCTTTTAGAGGCTGTTTATTGGATTTCTAGACGTTTACAGTTTTTCATTTGTATTATATTAAGGTGCTGTACGGTATGACGGAAACCAGTCCCGTCAACCACCAATGTTTCCCAGAAGATCCGCTAGAGGTCCGCCATTCCACTGTCGGCTATCCCCTGGACCACACAGAGGTATCCAGTTTGAATGCCACTTGTTGTAACATCCCTCGTACCAATTTTGTCACAACGGTCGTAAAGTTCCAGTCGTAAAATGTTCTTGTCTCCTGTACTTAGTCGACCGATTCAGGAATAAGATAGATACGTCGTGGCAGCGAGCGGCTAAACTACAGACTGGTCTACTCTTTTCTCTCTTATTTTCAGTTAATTTATCATTTCAGTGCAAATTGGCCATTTTTAAGAACAGTACGGAATCCTGCGTAATAGTAAAATGCAATCTTTGTCCAAAGGTGAAAATAGTCAACGCCGATAACGAAATAGTCCCAGTGAACACTCCAGGCGAGGTTCTGACTCGGGGTTTCGGCACCATGCTCGGCTACTGGGACGATGAAGCCAAGACTAGAGAAACCATCACCGCTGAAAACTGGATGAGGACGGGGTAATAAACTGACCTGTCATTAGTTTCTTTCATCGTTTTTTACGCGAGGTTTGTTTAGGGACATCGGCGTCCTCAATGAAAATGGCTACCTGCAGATCGTGGGCCGGGCTAAGGATATGCTCATCCGTGGCGGAGAGAACATCTACCCGAGAGAAATCGAAGAACTCCTTCACACTCATCCCGATGTCCTCGAAGCTTACGTCAGTATATCTTTATCACTTTAAAGGATTTTCTGAAGTTAATTAAATGTCCGTAAATGTCGACTTTTTTATTAGTTAATGAAAGAGTTTTTAATTAATTGCACAGGTGATTGGAATTCCTGACAAGAGATTAGGTGAGGATGTGTGCGCTTGGGTTCGATTGCGGCCTGGTGTTGAAGTAACCGCCGAGGACCTAACTAAGTTCTGCGAGCACAAGGTATAATATACAAGCAGAACGCAATTGACATGACTAACGCTGTTCCCGCAATAGATTGCGTATTTCAAGATTCCCCGCGTGTGGCTCTTCCGCGACGATTTTCCCAAAACGGTGACGGGCAAGATTCAAAAGCACAAAATGCGCGAAATTACCGTGGCTGACCTGAAATTGAGCTGAGCGTGATGGGAAAGTGCAGCGTGCAAGGCACTATGTTAGAGTGTCATCTAGTACATTGTAGACGATGAAACAAACACAAGGGAATATGTTGCTTTTCTTCTGTCCCAAACACAAGGGAATATGTTGCTTTTCTTCTGTCCCATTCTTGTAACTAATAAAAACGATTACAAGTCCTCATATCAGTATATACTGATCATTTCCTTATTGCTTTGAACTCCAGTAACAAAGAACATTATACCATAAGTTTTCTAATTATATTAAATATACAAGTAAACTTCTGCGTAACCAACAGCGACCGTTGTCATTGTTGCAACAACAATAGTCTTCCAAAACGCCTGAGGCTCGGGGCAAATCGCCCCAGTATTGCCGCTCTGGGCGGCCATCATAAATCCTTTAACCTGTCTAAAACAATGCTGCTTTTCAACCCTATGCCTCATCTTTCTCTTGTTAAGTGAATGTTACAACAATGTAGAACATACGCTTTAATGGAGTTAACCAAAAGAAAAAAGAAAGACAGAATGAATAATTATTAAGCGTAACCAAGCGGGATACGCGAGATTCAAAACAAGCTTGCGGTTTAGTCAACACCTTTGAAAACAGACCAGCAACAAAACTACGCTGGAGCCCAAAACGTTTTACCTACATGTCACGTTGTTGAAAATAAAACGCTGGTTTCTGTATACTGTTATTGTGACTCGCTGTTTGGTTGTAAGCCCAAGAACAATCCTCTAGTGGGCTTTTGTTTTGCCTGTGAATGTTGAGTCGCGCCGGGTTGTTTTAGCTGTTGTATGACATTATGGCAGGGTCTATAAACCACGCTGTGGTCAGCAACTCGCCTTTGCGGTCAACTGCAGACGATGAAAACGGCAGCATTGCTGAAGACACGACTGTCAACAACGAGCGTGACGAGGAGAATGAGGATTGGTCCACTCCGCTCGCGTTCAGTGAAGAACGACACTTGAGGAAGATTGAAGCACCGGAAGTCGAGACACAGAGTTGGCGTCTAAAGGAGCGGGTAATAATAGTTGCCATATGAAGGATTACACACTCTTGAATGTGCTCTGTCCCTGAAAACAAATTTGTTTATTTCTTCTTTCAGATGAAAACAGTCAGCGTTGCCTTGGTGCTGTGCCTGAATGTCGGTGTGGACCCTCCCGACGTGGTCAAGACTCAGCCCTCCGCCCGTCTTGAGTGCTGGATCGACCCGCTGTCTATGAGCCCTCAGAAGGCGCTAGAGAACATAGGGAGCAATCTACAGAAGCAGTACGAACGCTGGCAACCCAGGGCCCGTTACAAGCAGACGCTGGACCCTACTGCGGAAGAGGTATGACTTGAAATGCTAGTGGACCTGTTAATATTTAGGTCTTCGATTGCAACGGCATTCATTGTTTCCCTTAGATAAAAAAAGTCACGACGACTCTGAGGAGGAACGCCAAAGATGAACGGGTCCTGTTTCACTACAACGGCCACGGTGTACCGAAGCCAACTTCAAACGGAGAAATTTGGGTATTCAACAGGAGCTACACGCAGTATATCCCTCTGTCCATCTACGATCTCCAGTCGTGGATGTGGTCGCCCTCCATCTACGTTTTTGATTGCTCCAACGCCGGCATGATTATCGACTGGTTTCAGCAGTTTGCCGACCAGCATCAGAGGTATTACTCTTGTTTTCTTCAACTTGCCTTTCTGGTGACCAGTTATTAACGTCTTGGTTCTCAGCTTTAATTAAAACGAAAGTTGCTGAATGTAATCCTGTGTTGTACAGAGAGTACGAGCAGCTGACGTCGCAGCGCGGCGCTACAGCTGCCCAGTTGCCTCCAGCGCCGTCTTTCAAGCAGTGCATTCAGCTGGCCGCGTGCGGCACCAGTCAGATCCTTCCTATGAACCCCGAGCTGCCGGCCGACCTGTTCACCTCCTGTCTGACGACGCCCATCAAAATGGCCCTTCGCTGGTTCGTCCTGCAGAATACGTCGCGATTGGTGCCTCGCATCACCCTCGATCTGGTCGACAAGATTCCAGGACAGCTGAACGACCGGCGGACAATGCTAGGCGAACTCAACTGGATCTTCACGGCTATTACTGATACCATCGCCTGGAATTCACTACCTCGAGGTAACGTCAAAACTTCATCGACTTTTCGCGACTGAAACTAAAGTGTGAATCAGTAATGCGCAGGTCTGAATAGAACAAAGGTCAGCAGTTCAATCCCTGTCAATAGAAGACTTGCTCGATTAAGCATTTGATTAGTAATTCAGTTGACCTATGATATTAACTTTCTCTCTCTTTTGAACAGAACTGTTCCAGCGCTTATTTAGGCAAGATCTTCTGGTGGCCAGCCTTTTCCGCAATTACTTACTAGCTGAACGAATTATGCGATCCTATGACTGTACTCCAGTTTCTCACCCCAAGTTACCTCCAACCTATCAGGTGACACTGATATTTTGTATAATTTTTTTTTGGCTAACAGCCAGACCGTTCATTACCGTTGTGATTGATATTTCGTTGGGAACTCAAATCCAACGAGTGATGTTAACAATAATTCTATTTTAACGAACCCATTCAGCACCCCATGTGGTCCGCGTGGGATCTAGCCCTGGACGTTTGCTTATCGCAGCTGCCGGCCATTCTCGAAGATAAGGCCACCTTTCAGATTTCCATGTTTTTTGAGGAGCAGTTGACGGCCTTCCAGGTATTGTCGTCGTCTTGATTCATTTTGGGGGGAAAAAAAATGGAATTGACCAATTCTTGTCGATTTTGCGTAGGTGTGGCTTTCACACGGCTGCGAGGAACGAGCCCCACCTGAACAACTTCCCATAGTTCTGCAGGTGTTGCTGAGTCAGGTGCACCGAGTGCGAGCCTTGGAACTACTCGGTCGTTTCCTGGACTTGGGGCCGTGGGCGGTTAACCAGGCACTCTCGGTCGGCATATTTCCCTACGTCTTGAAGGTACACCTCCTACTCTCAAGTATAAGATTGAATATTACAATAGTAACCTGGATTACTTAAATCCATCATTAAAATTAGATTTGAAAGTGGACAAATGAATGATTTTTTAATACACGAAACAGCTGCTGCAGAGTTCGGCTCGTGAACTGCGGCCCATGCTGCTCTTCATTTGGGCCAAAATCCTGTCGGTGGACGTCAGCTGCCAAGTGGACCTGGTCCGTGACGGTGGACACAAATACTTTCTTTCAGTGCTGCAAGAAGCCAACGTTCCGTGCGACCAGCGAACTCTGGCCGCTTTCGTTCTGGCCCGCATCGTCTGGGATAATGCTCAGGGACAGGAAGTCGTCACACAGGTATTCAGATATTCAGTTCGGTCCCTTAAACAAAGTAAATGCAAACATTAGTTACGAAGGTACTGTGCTTCAATGGCCGTTTAAAAAGAAATTCTTCCCTCCTTTCAAGTTATTGTATTGGAATTGATACGAGTTTAATGCGGTTTTAATGGCATTGTGATGCACAGGCGGGCTTTATATCGCACGCTTTGGAGTTGATGCATGACAGTCCGGCGCTGTTGCGACGCTGGCTCATCATCGGTGTGGGCTTAACCTGGAACCTGGACGAGAGTGCCCGCTGGTACGCCGTCCGTGACTCGGCGCACGAGAAGCTCTTCCCGCTCTTGCAGGACCCTGTTGCCGAGGTGCGCGCCGCTACCGTCTTCGCCTTTGCCACCTTCATCCGCAGCGGAAGCCGGTCGCCCCGCACCGAGCACGCCAACAGCATCGATCAGAGTGTCGCCCTTCGCTTGGCCAACTGTCTGCCGGCCGAGGCCAGTCCTTTAGTACGCAAAGAGGTACCCTCTCACTCACTGTTTACCAACAGATTGCTATCTAATTTGCTATGGTGAAGTCAGATCGATAATCTCTAAGATAACGAGTAAACATATGCGGATTTCGGGTCACAAGTAGTTTATAGTAATGTCATAACCTGTAATACATTCAACAGTGTTACAGTACGTTGTTTCAGGAATACTGATATGACGGTAAAAAATAGTAACTGAATTTGCGATTGCTATACTGGGATTGTGTAACTATATAAGTTTGTCTTGTTTATCCAGATCGTCAGCGCGCTGCAGTGGGTCCTCATCATCTTCGAGTCGATGTTTGTGCAGCTGGTTCTTCAGCAGCTGGACGAGGAACGGCAGAAGGAACCGTCGCAGGGAAGCAGCACGGTCGACTCGGGCCTGGGCTTTTCGCGCAACAGCGGCGGTGGCACGTTGGGTCGCGTCCAGTCGTACCAGACCCTGGGAACCAGTCCCGATCTGTCTAGTCCCTTCCTGGCTACGGAGAATACGGAACGAACGCCCAATATGTCGTCCAACTCGTCCAGTCTGAATCGAATGAGGAGACCCGCTTCCAGTTCGTCGCTGAATAGCATGGGTAACTCACTTGCACGGGACTCCAGAAGTAATTCTTCCTTGACTATAAGAATTTCCAGTTAAAATGAACGGGGTCAACTGTCGCAGCAAAACAAACGGAAAACTAGAACGATTTCGGGATTTATGATTATTCAGTTTCATGGACATTTTGGAAATGCTCATATACCCAACAGTTCACAATACGATTGTCTGATTTTGACTTGTTAATTCTGGACATTAACGGAAGAAATTGCTTGTTTTGGCATAGGCTACCCGAGTAGCCCCGGATTGCCCGGAATATCCTACGGCAGCATCTACGGCAAGTTATGGTCCGCTCTAACCGCTGTCGAAAAAGATCCCCATGCGGACGTTGCGGCCGTAGCGCAGACTCTCACCGAGTACATCAGAGCCAAAGTAAATTGTTTTTTTTGTAACATCTTCAAACCAGTACGAAATAAAATCAATTAACTTTCATGATTGTATACTGAAGGGCAGTATTGAAGCAAATTAACAAGTTTTTGAAGCTATCGGTTAATTTCCTCTTGTTCTCCAGGGACGAAATGCACTGAACGCCCGCGACAATGAAATGTGCCGTTTTTCCACAACGTCCACGTCGAGCGGTGATTCACAACGGGTCGATTTTTCCACGTAAGCATTCAGGTTGCAGTCCAGTGGACGCCGTCTTTACCTTTGTATGTGTGTTTTTGAAAAGGGGCGGGGAGTCACCACCTCGCAGCGTTCAGCGCTTCACTCCATCCATGTCGAGAATACGCAAGCGCAGCGTTCCCACCACGGTAATAATGCGCCGACTTGTTACGCTTAACTAGTTAAGATCTTGTAGTATTGTATTTCAGTTATCGTAATGTTATGCGATATCGTGATAGTGACATGAATGGTAGAAGGTTGAGAGGTTGAGCTGTTCAGCTGAAGGTGCATGTTGTTTTTTGTAAACCTATAAATAGATTGCCGAGGAAGGCGACACGGTCAAGACGTTCAAGGAGGCCATCGTCACCACCAACTTCATTGACTGGTGCGTGCGTCGCTGGGGCAGCGCCAACTCGCTCGACTCGGTGACGGCAGACAGCGGCGAGAGTGACGAGTCGTTCTACAGCCGCGAGTGGCGCTTCACCCGCAACGCGTCCGTCCGTGCCGAGGGCAAGAAAGAACAGCTGGCCGCCGCCTCCGGACGGCTCGACGAACAGCTCTTCTGCAACCGCAATCCCTGGGTCCCGTCCGCCATCAAGTTCCATCCTTACGACTCGTGGCTGGCTGTGGCCGACAAGGAAGGATGCACGTCAGTTGTTGCTGCATTTGTTCTTGTTCTTGTTCTTGTTATTCATGATATGAAAATCGAGACTGATTTTTGATTAATATTCGCAGGGTGTGGGATTGGGAAAGGGGAGTGCGACTGTGCCGCTTCATCAACCCGCAACCCAAGACGGCTCGCATCACCAGCATCGAGTTCATCAACGGCCACGACGACGCCATGCTGCTGGTGGGCAGCGACGACGGCGCCGTCCACGTCTGGAAGAATTTCCTCAGCAACGACGCCGACGACGCTGCGCCGGCTACTTTGGTCTCGGCCTGGCAGTGCATGCCCGAAATGTCGGCCACCACTCACTATTCCGGACTGATCCTTACCTGGGATCAGACGCACCAGGAACTGGCCACTACGGGCGATCTCAAGATCATCCGCTTGTGGGACGTCGGCAAGGAGTTGAGAATTAGCGATATTCCGACGGGATCTGACAAATGTGTGACCAGCATTCATCGCTCCCAGGGCGGTATGAATTGTTCTGCTCTGTCTGTTAACGCGTATATCCTGGTTTCTTTAATTTAGTTCTGTTTTTCATTTTGCGGTTGTTTTAACTTCAAGGAGAATTTTTCAGTTATTGCATTTCCGAAGGAGGTTTCTTTAAAACAATCATATTTCTTTATTTGCAGATCGCAATTTGCTTCTGATTGGTTGCGGCGACGGATCCGTGAGACTGTTCGATCGTCGGATACAGCCAAGCAGGTCGCGGATTCAGACATGGCGAGAGCACGCCGCATGGGTGGTCGATGCCGACTGGATGTCCTGGACCACTATTGTCAGCGGAAGGTAATTCAAACAGAATTGAGAGAAGATAAAGCATCCACGTGAACGTTGTTGTTTTGTTCTCCTCCCATTTTTCAAGTCTGGCTGGCGACGTTCGCTTCTGGGACACGAGGAACCCAGGATCGCTGATGTCCTTCCCGACATCGCAAGCAATGACGGCTATGGCGGTCCACTCCTCCGCCAATATCTTTGCTTGGTAATATTATTCATTTCACTTTGACGGTTCATCGAACCTTACTGTTCAGTTTCCTGTTTCTGTCCGGTGCGTTCGCAAAAGACGCGATTGAAGTGTTATTCAGCTTACGGTTACGTGATTGATTTGTTTTTAGTGGCTCGGTGAACGAGTACATCAGCGTGCACAACTCGCGAGCCACGTTGACGTCGACCATCAAGTACCACGACGGCGGCGGTTTCATGGGTCACCGAATTGGCGCCGTGTCCTGTTTGACGTTCCACCCGCACCGCGTTTCCCTGGCCGCCGGTGGCATGGATTCCCTGGTGTCTGTATTCGCCATGGAGAAGAACCGTAAATAGTAAACTTCTAGGATCTAACAATGTTGAATTAGCTGAGAGATTTTACGTCAAATGAAATACACAGTTGACTTTATTTTTAAAATCCGCTGTCATGATGAACATTTGTAATTGCAATACACGTCGATGTTGTGTATCGAATTGCTTAGGGTGTACTGCTTTAATTCATACGTGCTGAAATGGCATCTTAAATGAAGACAATGGCCAGCAACGAGAAAATTGAAATAAAAAACAACTGACAGAGAACTGAAGGGGTTGCGCTTTAGCGTCAACCTGTTGACTGTTTGGAAATAACAAAACACCCCGCAGGCGAACTGGTAAACTTGTACAAAACCCACTTGAAACGTTTGAAAACTCGGTGCTTTTTGTGGAAATTCTAATCTTGCATGGAGGATTCCTGGGAAGACCGACAGCGAAATGAAATTCAAGCTTTGCAGGTATTCCCTACGTAGTTATTAGGTACAAATTAATCTTTTAAAGGTTTAACTGGCGTAGAGGTAAAAAGGTGTGAAAAGTAGAGTAAACTGACGGGATTGGTTAACACTGTTGAATGTGTGTCTGAATGTCTGTTTTGTAGCTTAGTTGGTAATTTTGATACAGTCTTGGACACTAGCCTTCTTCCTCATTGGCATTGATCTTTTGCAGGCAATTTACTCCGAAGATTTTGAAGCCGTCATTCTGTCGGCGGATAGCGAAGATTGGAAAGAGCCCGAGTTTATACTTCACTTGAAACCGACTCGAGGGTTCTCCGACGTAGGCAAAGCTCACGTCAAGCTGGACATGCGGGTTCGTTTCTCGTGCGAGTACCCCACCGTGTCACCGGTGACGGCGCTCGAGAAGAGCGAAGGCCTGTCGCAAAAGGAACTAGAAGAGCTTGAGAAAGAAGTGCACGAACTCTGCGCCAGGAACAGCGGCCAGGAAATCGTCTTCAACTTGGCCGACTACATCCAGAATCGGCTTTCACAGATGAACCGGCCACAGTTCGGGTCCTTTTACGACGAGATGGTTTTCCGACAGCAAAACAAGATCGAGGAAGTGGCGCTGCAGGAGAAACACAACCTGGAAAAAAGGCAGCAGGTGATTTCATATGGACAATTATTCGTACTGTGTGAATGTCACAGAATCTTGGACGATAATCTTGAGATTAGGTCTACATTTGATGTGTTAAAACAGGAGGACCAATCTATAATGCAAGCCATAGAAGAAGAAATCCTGAAGAAGAAAGAGGCTTTGCGCAATGAACTCGTCCGCAATAAGGAACTCAGTGTTGGCAAGCCCTTATGGAAAAAACCAGAGTTTGTTCACAAGAATCGGTCTGCATCCTATTTGTTGTGTTGCCCATATGAACTAATAATTGCTTTTCGTAAGCAGGACCCACAAGGAGAGCGTTAGCAGCGAAGATGAAAATCGCGTCACTGTCGATGAATGTTGCTTTCATTCTGGCAACGAGTTCATCAGCTTCAGCAACAAGGACCAAGGCAGGACGTACAAGAGGGTCCGCTGTTTGGGCAAGTGCACTGCCGTTCGCAGCGTTTTCTCCGCCGTCGAAGCCAATTTGAGTGAAATGGCCGTCGTATTTCGCTATTCCCTTGGCAACGTGCGAGACGAAGGCCAGCCAAAGCAGTTGAACCTCCTGGAGCAAGAGTTCCGCGCCCTGCAGCGAATTCGACACAAGACTCTGGTTCCTTACATCGCATTCAAGGCGGAGACTTTGGAAAACGAGGCCAGTGTTCTCGTCAGCCAGGAATTCGTGCCGGGCATCAACCTGAGCTATTACCTGAAGAACAGCATCCCGGTCAACGTGGATTTCCTAAGGCACGTGACGTGCGGATTGCTCGAAGGGCTGGCGGCGCTTCACGCAGCCAACGTCGTCTTCAAGAACCTGAGGGATAGCAACGTGATCATCACCAACGATAGGCAGATTCTGCTGGCCAGTTTCAGTTTCGAATCGAGGCTATGCGAAATGCTCAACCTGAAAGTGGAGAAGAGCCCCGACAGGACGTTCCCACCGGTACCGGGCAGAGGAAGTAAAAAGGGCGATATACATAGACTGGGCATTCTCTTGTGGTCTCTCTTTCAGGTACGCTTTCACACTTAGTTTAGTTTACTGTACGATTTAAGCTTAGGGTAATTCATATTCGAATTAATCTCATCTGTGAAAGGGAAACATATTAAGAGAGTTGATTTTTTTCAGGGAAAAATAGTATCTAGTTATGAAGGATGGAAACTACCATCTCGCATGCCACCCGTCCTGCAGGAATTCATCTCCAAGTGCATCGTGGAAGACGAGCGTCACCGCCCCAATGCGCTCGATCTGCAGGAGCATTCGTTCCTCAAGACTCCCATTACCAGGCCGCTTTTGGAGCGTGAAGAAAGCACCAATCCCACATCGTTACCCATGCCTAGCAGTTTTCTGGGCACTAGTGCCACCTCGCGACTGCAGAACGAGTTTGAAGTGCTGACCTTTCTGGGGTCGGGAGGCTTCGGTGACGTGCTCAAGGCCCGCAACAAGCTCGACGGTAACATTTACGCCATCAAGAAGATTCGCCTCGATGCCAAAAGCAAGCAGCTTTACAAGAAAATCACGCGAGAAGTGAAACTCCTGTCCAGGCTCAACCACGAGAATGTGGTTCGATATTATAACTCGTGGATAGAAACGACCCAGTCGCAGCAAACGAAACCCAAACGGAGCAGCTTGTCGAGCACAAAGGAGGATTCCTCGTCTGACGGGAGCTCTTCGTCTTCGCTCGAGTCGCCCAATCAAGCGTGGTTCGTGAAACCACAAAGCCGAGATTCGTCTGACGGCATCGAGTTTGAGGAAGACGACGACGACGAAGACATGAGCCAAGAATCCTCGTCGACGGAAGAGGACGATGAAAATGAGGAAGAAACGACGGGATCCAAATTTCTCAGGAGCCAGGAGCAGCACATGTACATCCAGATGGAGTACTGCGAGAAGAGCACCCTCAGAACGGCCATTGACGCTGAACTTTACAAGGACAAGACGAGGATTTGGAGGCTCTTCAGAGAGATCATTGAAGGCTTGGCTCATATACATCAGCAAGGCATCATTCATAGAGATCTCAAGGTTTTAACTCAAGTTATCTTGGTTAATTATCGGATAATGTATCACAGATACGTGTACAAAAGATAATTAGACCTTGTTACTTTTTAATCAAGCTTGAGATAATGCTGTTACATTAGAATGTCAATTTGATCTGTTGTTTGTATTTTAGCCAGTCAACATCTTCTTGGACGTTAACGACCATGTCAAGATTGGCGATTTTGGTCTGGCCACGTCTATCGTCATCATGCAGAAAGCCGTAGACGTGACGGACAGCAGCATCACCGACAGATCTGCCGATGCAGCTTCAAGTTCGGGCGCACTGACCGGCGATATTGGCACGGCTCTTTACATAGCACCCGAGCTCAAAATGACCGGCAAACTGTCTTACAACGAAAAGGTCGACATCTACAGTGTGGGTATCATCTTTTTCGAGATGAGTTACCCGCCATTCCCTACCGGCATGGAACGTTTTAAAATCTTGTCCGGCATAAGGCAGCCTGATGTCACTTTGCCGTCAAATGCCGGTGACTTCTTTTCTGCCGGACAGTCGCACGTGATCCGGTGGCTGCTCAATCATAACCCGGGTCTGAGGCCCACTTCGCAGGAACTACTTCAGTCAGAGTTGCTACCTCCCCCTCAGCTGGAAGACGCTGAGCTGCAGGAAATGGTCCGGCATACTATGATGAACCCGCAGAGCAAAGCCTACAAGTACTTGATTGCTTCGTGCTTCCAGCAGCAGATGACCTTAGCACAAGACGTCACGTATGACCTGGATCTGTCTGTTCCATCCAACGCAACAGTGGCGCACAGGACCGCCTTGATGTATCACAGCATTGCGGAAATCATTGCCAAACACTGCCAGAAGAAAGGGGCCATTCCTTTCACCGTAATTTTGATCCTCTTGATATTCCACCTCCTCTGCTTTCAAAAGTGCCGGCCAGCTTTACTATAAACTTGTTAACTCCAGATTTCTAGTGTAGCAAAGATGAACCAACAATTTTCTCCTATGGGTTTTACTTTATATAGTTTCACATGTCAATTTTCTTGTATAGACGCCGCTCTTGTGTCCAAAAGCTAAGGGGAAAGGAGGGCCGACAGCTGGAGGCCGAGCCTATCTCATGGCGCACAGTGGTGCCGTTTTGTCGCTGCCTTTTGACTTGCAGACTCCTTTCGCCCGTCACATTGCTCGCTCCAATATTACCTGGCTCAAGCGATATTCCGTGGAGAAGGTCTACAGCGAGCGCAAGATCTTCTGGTTTCATCCCAAGGAAAGCATCGAAGCCGCCTTTGATATTGTGACGCCGGTAATCTTACACATTCTTAACCTGCAGCCTTCTCGCCTGTTCTATTAAACAGTAGCTCCAGGGTAACCGAGTTGATTCATTTGTTTACAGGCCCCTGGTCCGCCTCTGTCCGATTCAGAAGTTCTCGTCACCGTGTCGGAGGTCCTCCAAGATCCTCGGCTACTGTCTGGACGCCTTTTGACGCTGTACGTGAACCACGCAGCCCTAGTCAGGGCCCTTCTGGTGCACTGTGGAATCCCCGAAGAGAAGCAACCGGACGTGAGCGCCATTTTGCACTCGCTGAAACTGAATCGCAATCTGGAAAGCCAGACGTACAACCGCTTAGCCAAACTGGCCGTGCCCCGACAGGCGGCCGAGACGCTTATCTCTTTCCTCGATGTCCAAGGACCTTTGGCCAAAATCAGCGGCTCATTGAAGAGTGTAACGACGCGTAAAGGAGAGGCGGCATCTCTGGCCAAACAGGCTCTCCATGAGCTGGAAGCTATCCTGGGTCACGCTGAAGCCTTGGGCCTGCGCTGCACTCCGCTGCTTTCTCTGGGACTCATCAATCCTGGCCAGGCCGGCAAGGATCAGGTCACTTACTCGGGCTTAATGTTCCAATTTGTCTACGAGTCGCAACAAAGAAGGTACAGTTCTAGTTTTTTAACACTCAAGTCGGCCTTTTCTTAGGTGTAGGCTTTCTTCTTGGTTTTATTAACCGTGTACCCCCTGCTGTTAGGCTGCAGAAGAAGAAATCGACTGAAGTTTTAGCTCGAGGAGGCCGCTACGATGGATTAGTGGCGTCGTTCCGCAGTCGTCTGCCCGCTTCCGTGGAGCCTACTGGCCTTGCCGTGGTGGGGGCGTTGATTGCGGTGGACAAGCTGCTTTTGGCCATGGAGGAAGCTAAAGTGGTCGAGTGCGCAACCGCCGCTGATGTCGCCGTCTTCGCAATCGGGCATCAACCTCTAAGCAGGGAAAAGGCCTCTCTGCTCAAAGAACTCTGGAGCCTGGGAGTAAAAGCTGTGGCTGTGGATCACCTCCACGTAATTTAATTTCTCCACAATTTTAGAACCCCTTGCTGTAGTTAGTTTTGGGTAACCTAACTCAGGGTTCACAGCCACCTGGAAATTCTGGAAAACCGGGAATTGTCAGGGAATTGAGAAAGGGTCAGGGATTTGTCAGGGAAAACAGCGCGGCCAGTTAATCTTTTCTAAGTTAAATATTACATCTGGCCGTGCCATGGCCAGTCGGGGTCATGGGCCCAAGCCTGAATACCCTTTCCAGGAATGCGGCGTGCGTCTCCTATAAATAAATAATACTATATTGAAGCAGGACAGTTCAATTTCATATGCCAAATACATTTCGTCCTTAAAACTTAAAAATTTTGAAGTTTTGTGGTAAATATAGCCTTTTATCTTTGGTATTTTGTATAATACAGCGGGGAGGAAAGTCAGGGAAAAAACGTAATATTGTCATGGAGAACTTGGAATTGTCAGGGAATTTCGCATCAAATAATGGCTGTGAACCCTGTAACTTTCTCTGCGGCACTTTAGATGTGAGTGTGAGGTGAGTGTGAGGGTGAGTCACTGAGTTATGATGACATCATAGATGGTCATGACAAGTCACTATGTCCGGGCATGCCAGGACCTGTTTGGCTCCCACGAAAAGAAAGAGGAGCAACGAAGACAATAATCCTGATTTTGTGTACAGACTGTCGAAGAAGCGCAGAGTTGGTGCCGCGAAAAGGAGATTCCCAACATCGTCTTTCTCAAGGATACTGAATCAGGAACAGTTCGTTTAAGGACGTGGGAAAAAGACAGGTATCAACATCTGTGATTATAAGTTGAATCGTTATTGTAAACCGTCGAATTCAGTACACTCCTGCTTTGATGTGTGACGCTAAATGCGACCTGTCGCAATAGGTACAACGAGCGGAGAATATCGGTGGCCGAGCTGCTGGACACGTTGCAGCGGGCCTTGAAATCCAATGGGGATATGGTCGACGCTCGTCCCGAGAACTACGGCCGCAGCTCCAGTATCAGCGAAGTGACGACGACCAGCACGGGCGCAGCCTTACTCGGCGCCTCTTCTGGTGTTCCAGTGCCAAGTTTGATCTTCGTGACGGAAGAGAAATTATCGATGAGCGCCAGGAAGAGATACGAGTCCCAGGTGTTGAAGACTCTGCAGCCGGTTCTGCAGCACTTCAACTCCCGATCGCAGATTGATATTGTCGCCATTGAAACGTCCGGTGGGGTCGTCAGTGCCGTAGCTGCTGCACTTATTTCCACAAATAACGACCCTAGGGCCATTGAAGAAGCCACGTTGTCCCTAATTGATAAGTATGCGCCTTTTTCCACATGATATTTGGTTATTTTGCATCAGTCATCTTTGTTATACTAATTACATTTGTGGTCTTGTTGTTGTGATATAGGCACAGAAGGCAGCGCAAGTATCTGGAACGCGTCATGGACCAAGTGTTTCGCATGAGATTTGAGAAAAACGTTTCCATTTTAATTGTCTACGGGCTTCACGACAACAGTCACCGCACGGTCATGTAAATCTTTTTGTTTTTGTTGAGAAATTTATGAAAGTATCTAATGGCGAGAATAAACCCTCTTCCTTAACAACCAGCTAACCAGATTCCTCGTCGGTGAGGTTTTCAGTTGACAACACTAGATGCGCCAAGTATGAGAATCTTATTAAGTGTGTATTTAATGTAGATTCCAAGCGAAACGGAATGTTATCAAGAGGCACGTATACATGTACTCGTTGGGTTAGAACAGAACAGAACTGGAACTGTTCGAATTACACTGATGCTAGACAAGGTGCAACTACGGCCATGCTCGCATCGAGACGAAAGATGTTCAAGAATAGAAGGTCAAGACAGAAGTCTGATTGCCTCGGACGAGCAAAAAAGGCGGCATATTTGCCGTCAGGGTTTCCAGCCAAGCCATGTAGAGTTCAGCGCTGACGGTCCCTTTCCTTGGCATTGGTAAGGTCCTGCCGAAACAAAGCGAGTCGCATCAATTTAGCACTTTCATGTCAAGATATTTAGTTGGTCGATGTAGTGAAGTTACGAACTTACATGACGACAAGATTAGATGTTTTCGAATGAAGCAGAAGCTGCTCTCGCAATCTCAAGTGGCGGATGGTTTTATCCTTCAGAGCCAGCAACTCGGACTCGGTAATGCGGGCACCTGTCGTACGTACTCTTTAGTGATTGACCTTTCCATCCTTGAACGATTATAACTTACGCTGGCCTGCCTCGTTTTTGACGAACGGTTTAAGTAGATTGTCGAACCAGATGCGCGTTGATTCCTGGGGCCTCTTCAGAATGTCGGTAATGACGATGACGTCGGAGTAGTCGATGCGAAACTTTGAAAGCATGGCTGCCATACTGTTTCAAAAGAAATATCTTTACAAGTATACAGTTACCTACTTCTTAACCTGTTAAACTACGTGTCAAGAGTACGGTATAACAATTGCGCCTTGGACCAACAATAATGTCTTATAGTGCTTAATCATACTGTCGCTGTTCGTTATCCAGCTCTTCTTTGCGGTTGGCCAAGCAGAAAACTCTCAGTTTGCAGGAACTCCAGCTGGAACGCGTTTGAATGATGTACGGCAGAAGGAGGGTCAGCCCTAGAAAAATCAGTTCCCAGTCATCCAATAGCCACGAAAAGTTAGCAGGGAAATCAAGTTACCTCCGTCATCGTAGAGCCACCACACATCTATAATCCCTTTCTTCTGCTTTCGCTGGAACAGAGTCACCGTGTTGAGAATCTCTTTAGGTAAAGGGTTTCCTGATGGATCCCTGGAAACCAATCAGCACAATGGTGTCACCTTCTTGGTGTATGTTGGTGGGGTTACTTGACTTACTTGTAGATGAATTCCGTGGATGCCTTCTTTTTGTTCTTACGAAGTACAGAGCCCAAAGCGGGCGCGTTGTTGTCAGTCAAATAAGAAGTGGCGCTCTCGGACCTCTTTAGGCGTGGCGTTCCGGGAGGAGTCCTTTCATTGCTGCTTCCTAGTGATAAGTATAAAGGATTCGTTAAAACGACGCGAATGCAAAGATTTAGCTTCATGCAGTCGGCCTGTACTGGTGAATGCAACATGCGTATTTCTCATAAGGCTACAACTGTCGTGTTCCTACTGGTGTGCGATGCTGGATCACCTATACTAGACAGTGGCATGTATCGTGCATTCAAGATTACAGCGGGAAAGAGAACAACGTGAACAGGTTTGAAGAAGATGTTCAGTGAAAACATCCACGAGAACGAATGAAGTTCGCGCTTTTGAATGTACCTCTCCCAAAGAACTGCGGAGAAACACGTAGGAATCGTCTATTGGTATTGTCTGTACAACGTTTGGATTGAGTAATGCACCTGTACATGAGTACAGCTGTTTGTTGTTTAAAGTTTACCATGGGAAGTCAATGAATCCCTGGACTGCCCGATGGCGTCACGTTCCGGCCATACGAAACCTGTGCCGGCTGACGGGCTCAGTCCGGGAGTGTCAGGGTTCAAGTTGGGCAGTGGTGTGTTGGCCCTAGTATCCACGCCCGCAGGAGTCGTAGCCGCTGTGGTAACCGTAATGGGAGTGCAGATGTCGTCGCTTATCAGACCGGTGAAGTCGAGACTTTCTGGAGTGCGAAGGATGGCAACAGCAAGATGCATGTCGAAGGCAGAGCTAAGAACAAAGAAGGTGTCACAATGGCGGAATTGCTGTACAACTCGCGCTTGACTTACTGAATAACACCAAAGTAGGCATTGATTTCACCCTCGGTGCACGTGTTCCAGTCGCGCTTGAAACCCATAAGTACCACGTTAGGCTTCATTTTGCCGATGCCAGTGAGCTGCATCAAGGAGGTAGCACCTTCTAGAAACAATACGGTGATTTAGTAAACCCGACAACATATGTTTCAGGATGAAGATACCGTTGAATCCCGCATTGTCAGATATGCTGTAGAAAGCCTTGATTCGGTGCGCTCTGAGCCAGTGATAGACCCTTTGACTAAGTGCGGAGCGAGTTTTCTGATTTAGTTGTTGCGTTACGACATGACCGCAAACCATCAGCGACAGTTGCTTGCAGATTAAGTAGCCAAAGTCGACGAGTGAAGGGCGCGAGTTGGGCAATCCTGTAAGCACGAGCAGCTGCGGCCTGTAGTTCTTGACGTGCTCTTCGATGTTAATCAACTGGTGCACGCTGGCTAATGCTTGCTTGTATGTTTGCGCTTGTGTTGACGAACCCCAATTGACCTCTTGAACATAAAATCAGGTTTTAACTATCATTGAAGATGCGTACACACTGGATCTTACCAGGTTTCCGGTAAATGACGACCAAGTAGAGCCCGAAGAGACAAGCAAAAGTGATCAAAGCTGTCGGCCAGTTCATTAAGAACATGACAGCTATGCAGAGGACTGCTCCAATCAGACTTAGGATCCCGTTGTAGTACTGCATGAAGACCACATAATGATGCAAGTTTGAAACATGTAGACTAACTAACTAACAGGGTTACCTGAAATGTAGGCCTCCATCCTACGGGCCTAACCACAGATGCGTGGAACGTCGAGAAGTTGATAAGGCCGTAAGCAGCCAAGAAGAAGTTGGATATCAAAGGTGCAATAGCGTTCAGTTCGCCAATGACGATGCACCCAAGGGCAATGATGAAAGTGAGGACGTAACCTCGGACTGGCTCGTTATTCCTGCCGTAACCCTTGCCGAATGTAGTGATGTAGGGGTACAACTTGTCCTTGCACAGGGCCTGGAATACTTTCGGCGCCGATACCAGTGACGCTAGAGCAGAGCTCAGGGTGGCTGCAAAGCACCCGGCGTAGATAAGAGGTCCGAAAGCTGACACCAGCTCGATGACCTAAACCAGTATTTAATATGCTTCACTCTTTTTCAGTACTAGTGGAACAATGAACCAACCTGGAAGCTGTTATGAAGACCCCATTCACAGGTCTTGTTGGCGCAGTCGAAAGCTGTGCCGTTGTAGAAATCGGTTATGTTGCCGGTAGCTTCGCGAGCCATTGTTGCACCGCATATGATTGCAAACCCGACATAAGTCAGACTGGTTATGAGGATAGCTAGCATGGTGCCTTTGGGAATGGCTTGCTGGGGATCCTAAGAAACGCGGAAAAGTTTAGTCGTAAAAGCTTTTTGCGACACCCAAACACAATGAAGTGATGTGTTCCGAAGCGTATTCCCAGTGTTTTACCTTCAAGTCGCCAGAGATGTTAGCTCCTGCCAAGATGCCCGTGGCTGCCGGGAAGAAGACGGAAAAGACGGTGAAGAAACTGTGCTCTTTACCTTCGCTGTAACGGTAGTCGGATCCGAAATTGGTAGCGAACGCTTCCGCTGTACGGGTTCGACGATAAGAGATTAACGAACCGATCACGTGTAAGCACGCAACTGAAACATCATACCACTGTAGCCTACAAATCCTTTGGCTTGTTCCTCGTCCTCCATGGGGCCAATAATGCTACCAATCACGAAATCAATCATGGCAACCACCAAGATGAACAGCAGTACTACTTGGGCCTTTTTTGTACAAGAAATCGTTTTATGTTACAGCTATTCTAATTCGTCTGAAGGAAACATGACGACTGCCATGGCAATCATTCCGGATATAGTTTTGTTCAATATCAGTCAACTGGGATCTGAACGTACCTTGGCTTCCCACTCCAGACCAATGACGACAATTCCTGTCAGTACGATGATGGTAATGGTACCAATGATTCGTACATCGTTGATACCGTTATCGATGATACCTAAACCATACGTCTTGAGAAGATCGTTAAGGGATTCGCAGAAACCGATGGTGTACATGGCGACTGCCACTGCATTCGCTATAGCGAAGATGACCCCAATGGATGCACCAAACTCGGGTCCCAATGAACGCGATATCATGTAATACGTGCCACCTGCGGGGGGATACACAGATTAGTAAGCGTCATTCAAAATGCTCACTAACGGGTTCCTACCTCCTTTTATGTTGCCGTTGGTGCTGATAGCGCTCATCGATAGTCCAGTTATAGTTGTCACCGTGCAAGCTAGGGCTATAATGACCACTCCTTCTCCTACAAAGGAGGAAACGGTGAAAAGTGTCTTCAGTGTGACATGTGAAGGTCACGTGATGAAGCTTACCGATGCCTGCCTGTCCAACTACCCAGGACAAGCGGAGGAAGAGCATGACTCCCCAGATGTTCAAAAGGCATCGCACCAGAACGCCTTTGATCCAGCCAAACTTGACGAACGGCTCGCTAGTAATCTCGCCATCAACCTTCTCAGGTACCGCCTTGAAACAACAATGAACAACTGTACAAAGGGCATCTTGTACAAACTGGTTGCCTCAAAACGCCACAGCAATGTACAAGATCAACATCGATCAAATGTCCGAGTTCGCCCCATTCAAAACGGACCTGGAACTTCACATGCACCCAATGCACATTACGTTACATAAGGAGTGGTGGCGGGCATACGCGGAAAGGAGAAAGAAGGTAATGAGCCGGGGTAAAATACACCAATTGATCGGGAAGAGATTCAATTTGTGCCGGATCACGTTCACGTCACACACACAAACGGGACAATGGACAGTTGTAGGCAAAAAAATTTCATCTTTTCGTATGCGTACACATATGTGCTTTTCAATTTGACTGACCGACTTCACTCACAGCTGAAGGTTAGTCACACCTACACGAGGGAAACATCCCGAATCTTTAACGGATCTTCAAAACTAATAAAGATTTCTCGGTGAATTGCTAACTTTTGCAATAGGAGTTTTGAACTAGCGAACGTAAATAGTAAGGTTCAAAGCTTGTATTCACCTTGGCCTGCAGAGTTTCATTGTGTAGTTCATCGAGCGTCGGTCGATGGGCAGCTTGCAGGGACAAGACATTGCGGTAGTGGTCGAGCCGTGGCAGAGCCTCTCGAGTCATATATCGCAAGCTTTTCACGTACTTGGTAGAATCATTGACGGTCGAATGGGACAGAAGTGCCGTGGGTTCGTCCACTGAGCGATCTCCCAGCTCCAGCAACTCCGCAAGCGCTCCGTTTCCGCTTTGCTGTTAATTTGTCAACTTGTGAATTACAACTCTCTTTACAGCTTGTGCGTTGAAGAAGTTATAGAGAAAGAGATTTCAACCTGGTTACTACGGTTGGAACCCTGCTGGCACTCGTCCGGTTGTCCGCCAGTGTCGACGCGCTTCACCTGGAAACGATTTTGCCGCGATTCGACGTCTTCCATTGCCTCCTGTGCTCGCCCTTCAGCCTTCAATGTTCATGGGGATTAGGCAAAGCAATTCTGAATGTGTTGAACTTGTATTTCAAGCGGTGTTAATCAACTGTAATAAGCTGATCTGAGGCGCCCAATACGAAAATCACGCTGACGAGTGGTCAGTCAGTCACGAGTTTGACGCATTGGTACTTATTTTTAGAAACTTATTTTCTACAAGGCTCTTTCGTGCTAAGAGGACGAGTTATTTTTAGAAGGGAGCGTGTCATGGCCAAAAGAAAAAAGTAAGTAAAGCATAACTTACTATGAAGATTCAGTCCGATGGATTCAGACGGTTTCGATGATGCGAAACGAGTGGCGGTTTCAGGTGAATCTACGGATATCCCGGTCGATCGGCTGCAGCGAGTCCACTGAGGACTGTCGGGTGCTCACCGTCCTGTTTATAGGCTCCCGCTGGACCAGTTTTACTCACGTTCCTCGTTTATTTTCGTTAGCCTTTCACTAAAGTAGCAGCCTTTTACATACAAGATTTCAGATATTAATTCCTTGTGTAATTTTTCCTCGTCCCGGAAAACAATGGGTCGGCATTGGTGATTGAGAAAAAAATTAATGAAGACAGATTGGCCTCCCCCAAAAGCATTGTTTGGAGATTTAGAGTTAATTATTCAGTAAAGTATTCGTCAAGTGAAACGCTGGAAGAACAACTGTAGTACTGACAAGTAAATAACAAGTTATACACAGGAGTTGTTGACCTGATGCACTTGCAAGTGAAGTAGCCAAGACTAATAAGCTCGGACGTAGAGAGAGTCACGCCTTGTCAAAAACGCGTTGCACCGTTGAACTAACCCGCGCGGGCCAACAACAATTTGACACACTGTAATGAGTTGGCTCACAGCGTTCAAACTAGTCTTAGGAGCACAGTCTCATTTCAAGGACAGGACGTGTACCGGTAAAACATCGGTACTACAACTGGAATTGACCGTACAAAACGTCTAGTTTGACCAGCTCCTGACCGTCTTATTGCCGCTCATTGACCGGCGAATTTGCAACATTTGCGCCGGTAAAAGACTGGTCAAAGACCCTTAGTTGAGCGAATTTCATAGGCTACCGAACGGTTCTGCTGGCTCGCTTCCGTTAAGTATCCTGATTCAAAATTTGGAGGGACTTTCAGTGACCACCGCTTTTTTACGGAACGTGATTGTACTTGGCACCAGCAGATGGGACCTCGGGTTGTTGTTCCCCATGCGTTATGTCTTAGGGGGACGGTCTTTGTTTATTTGTTGTTGTTAACGTGCTCGGCCAAGATATAGACCTTGATGCTAAGCTACTCAGTGCTCAGACCGTCGTTGTTTCTCAGCCGAGGTGGATGACCTTCGCTGTAAATTGCACCAATAGCCTTGAAAGCCAAAGGTAAGTCTGCGTCCTCTCTTAACCAAGCAAACCCTCTGTAAGAATTAACGATACGAGTGACAGTTTTCCTTTGTGTTGCATATCAAGACCTACGCATCGTTTTTCCATCAAATTGTGCGTTATGTTGCAAACGTGGAGTAAAGGGACATTAGATTTTGTCTTAAATTCGCCTTTGAGCAGTAAGGGATACATAACAGGGGGAAGCTGCAACGGGATTTCCCCGTTCAGGTTGAAGTTTCATGTCTATTCTCAGAACCCACTTTGGACGAAGAACAGGTTCAGACATAATGTTTATTCAAAATGACCCATGGTTTTCCCCACGTTTCGTCATCGAATCAAGACTCTTACCATAACATGTTCTTCTTTCGTAGAGTAAGCTACTTTTTACATAACACCATATTTCGACAGTCCACGACAGCGGTGGTTTTATCGAACTGTTATTAATGTAGATTGCTAAATCCTGGTTTTCCTCCAGAGGATTTCGACCAGTAACGGTTTAGGCATATCTGAATAACTGAAGAAGTATTGCTACTACTTCATTACCATCTTACCAAATGATCGCTTAACTACATTAACTTCGTAAATGGCTGTATCGCTGGTTAAACTCGAAAAGGAGACTTAGATACTGATTATTATCATAGATTGCTTTGGGGGATGGCGAGAAACGCAAGTGCCTTAGCTCTCGCAGTCTTCCTGATGTTGATGGCCAGCTCCGACGCCTACACCGTAGCAGGCTCATCTTACTACGCAACCGCATTAAAAGATACGCGGGAGTTCCACTGGAAAGATGGTGCAACCGTAGCGATCCTGAACAGGACTAAGAGAGCCTCGGTGGAATCATGTACTGCAACTAGCTTCCTTGCCGACGCAGGAGCAGGAGCTGGCATTGGTAAGCTCGTAGCAATCGTGTTTATACTGAGGAAAGATATCTAGATAGATAGATTTCTGATATGTGAGGAAATTGAGCAGGTGTGCACTAGAAGCTCCTGACACTATCCTAGATTTCTTGTCACAGGATCCATTGGAGGTCCAGTTGGAGCAGCAGTTGGAGCCGCCGTAGGCACGGTATTCTCTGGTATAAAAGCGTTATTTGGTGACAACGGATGCACCGATACTGACGACACCGCCGAAGCACTGAAGGGCGTCCAGAGTAAAATAGAAGACGTGAGCTTCAAGATCGACCACATAGGGTCACAAGTTGCGACGGGAAACCAGAAGAACATAATCAACCATGGCGTTACCCAAGACCTCATTAAGGCTTCCACTGAGAAAAATCAAATTAACTTTGCTTTAACTACCAATCTGATCAAAAAAGGACAAGCTGAGAATTTGGAGAACTTTGCCATCACACGCGCGGTGATAGATCAGGGTCGTAGGGAGAATATCGTCAACTTTGCACAGACTCAAGGCTTAATTAATCAAGGAAGGCAGGAGAACAGAATTAACTTCCAGGTGACGCAGGGACTGGTCAACCAAGGTAGGCTAGAAAACATGGTCAACTTTAAGGAGACGCAGGGTTTGATCAACGAGGGAAGACGAGAGAACCTTCTCAACTTTGCTTTGACGCAAGACCTCGTCAATCAAGGACGAGCTGAGAACAGAGTTAATTTTGCCGTCACCCAGTCTCTTATAAACCGAGGAAGAGAGGAAAATCAAATCAACTTCAAAGTAACTCAAGGCCTTGTCAATCAAGGTAGAGCCGAAAACCTCGTCAACTTTGCAATTACGCAGGACCTGATCAATCAGGGAAGGTGGGAGAATTTGGCAAACTTTAGGGCAGTTCAAGGGTCACTGGCCCAATTAAGGGATGACACACGCAGAGGATTCTCTTTCCTTGCCGATCAAGCCGATCGCAATCTCGACGCTATAGTCGCTGCCCGAGTAGAAGCAGCGCAGGGTTTCAACAACGCGTACAAGCTTCTCGACAGGAACTTTGATGCAGTAAACGCCGGAAGAGTCGAAAATCTGAGAAACTTTGAAATCACCAAGAAGATTATTAATGCAGTGGGAGACGCCGTACTTCGCAACCAAGCGGAGGCCATGATCGAGCGGATGGTCTACTACTCGTCAACAGTCAACCTCATCAAAAGTTCGGCCAATCAAACCTTGAGTGCTATTGACAGTAGCCGACAGCAGATTCTCCAGGCCATCGATAAAAGTAGGATCGAGCCTATTCTTTCGCGCCTGACAACATTTCTTCGTTATTTCACCAGCGAACTGCAAGAGATTAAGACGGCTGAAACAAAGCAGGTGTTGGCTAAACTTCAAGAACCCGACGGTTTCCTGTTTTACCTGGTCGAGTCGAGGACACCCCGAGCCGTCAACAGTCTGCACTCATTGTTGTCTGATATCATCAACCAAGGATTGGCAATTCCCAAAAGTTCAGACGACGAACTTGCCTTGATAACGCTGGACGCTCTGTTCGCTGGTACCCAAGTATATGCAGGTGTCTTAGGTTTCCTGATGGAAGCATACTTGCGGCTAGCTTATCATCATTACCAAGAATCAAACATCGAACAGTTTAACTCTCACTTGACCCTGATGAATTTAAGGTACAGTGACTTTTCTAGGTCTCTGAACAACGGCATCTTCCAGCAGGTGCGACAAATCCTGCAGAGGGTTCAGGCATCCAAATTAGTTGAAGACAGACAAGAACTACTGGCAACAAGAATTGAGAATCTGGAGACGCTCAAGAACTCTATTAATCAGTTGGAGGAAAGTGTCAAGAAGTTTCAGATGAGTCCTGTAGGTCTGCAGAGGAAACTTGAATTCGATGCATCCCGCGTTCCTTACGGAGCCTGGAAACGTAGTCAAACCGTGGCTTACGCTATTCAGTATAAATTCACTGACAACACCATGTCCAAAGTAGGTCCTTTTTCAACCGATTTCGCACACGCCGGTGCGTTAGCGAACCCTTTTCTTCGCGTACCACCAGCGCCATCAGGAGTTGTAGAACGTCTAATCTTCCGTCGATTCGACAACGATAAGCCGGAATACGTAGGATCAGTCGAAGGCACTGGGTCGTCTCTCTTCCGCGACATAGACAAGGACTTGTTCAATGCAGCCGGTAATCACAACGAGGCTCTTACGATCGATCAAGTCCGGGGGTTATTGCAATCCGGAGCAAACGTCTCCGCTACGTATGAGCAAGGCAAGACTGCTTTGCACAACGCTGCTGCAGTTGGCAACAGTCGAATTGTCGAGTTGTTAACGAAAGCAGGAATCGGGTTGGATGCAAAGGACTCCCAGGGTTACTTGCCAATTCACTATGCGGCCGAGAGAGGATATGTCCCAGCGCTTGACACACTGGTTTCTCTAAGGGCCGACGTGAACGCCAGAACTTTGGCTAATCTAACGTCGCTTCATTTGGCTGCTATGTACGGTCATGATGATGTCGTGAGCTACTTGTTGTCAGTGGCTGATGTTGACAGTAACGCTGTCACAACGAAGGGTTATACAGCTCTTCATCTGAGCGTTCTAGCCAGTCATCTGTCAACCACGGCTCTTCTTTTAGCCAACAACAAGGTGGACGTAAATACAGTAGATGTTGACCTACTCTCTCCACTGCACTGTGCGGTGTCTATTGAAAGTGTTCCAATTGCTCGCCTATTGATCTCTAATGAACGGGTTCAAGCTGGTGATGGCGCCGGAGACCTAACCGAATTACATTTGGCTGCTATACGTGGAAACAAAGAATTAATAGACCTACTTTGGACCCAGCCCAAAGTGAACCCCTTGGCAACCATCAGCGGAGGTTTCACACCTTTGCACTTGGCTGCCGTGGGTGGCCACGTGGAAGCTGTGCGATCTCTTCTAGCTCGACGCACCACGGGGCTTGTTAATGCTAGGTCTTCCGAAAAATGGACTCCCTTGGACATGGCCGTGGCTCTGAAAAAAGAGCAAGTAACTACGGAGCTTCTTATTCAGCCAGACGTGGACATCCATGCGAAGACGGAGGGTGGATTGACCGCTTTACACCTGGCAGCGGGAACCGACCAGGAAAGTGTTATCTTGAAACTGTTATTACTAGGAGCAAGGCCTGAAGATCAGACGGATCTCGGCTTTAGGCCAATCCACTACGCAGCCTGGTATGGAAGGAAAAACGCTGTCTCTACCTTGTTACGAGCAGCTGATGTTACTGCTCGAACAGGACTGGATCTGTCACCTCTGCATCTAGCGGTCATTGGGAACCACTTGGAAGTTGTTGAATTACTGACTTCTGTTAAGGAAGTGTCCGTGAATGACGTCGCGCGAAATGGTGTCACTCCTCTTCATTTCGCAGCGGCCACCGGCAGACAGGCAATCTTGGAGCATCTTCTAAATAAGGGGGCCGATGTGAATGCGAAGGACATCGACGGTCGAACACCCTTGGACTTTAGCGCGGAGAACGGCCACAAGTCTGTGTCCAAAATACTGGAATCGCAGGGAGGCATATCGTCGAGATGTTTGAAAATGGGCGACGTGAACCAAAGTAACGACGGTTTCACTTTACTGCAATGGGCTGCCGCAAAAGGTGATTTGAACCAAGTTGAGACACTCATCAAGTGCGGCGCTGACATCGATGCCCTGAGTACTATTGGCAGCACCGCTCTGCATGAAGCGGCTTTTCACGGGAAAAACGACGTAGTCGCTGCTCTTTTGGACGCAGGAGCCGAGGTCAACAAGAAGAAAACTGATGGCTGGGCTGCTATTCACTTAGCGTGGACAATACCCACTCTACAAGTACTGTTGACTAAAGGGGCTGATATCAACTTGCTGACCAACGAGCGTTATACTGTATTGGATATTGCTAGTGACGCAGGGAACCGGGAAGTTGAATCTTTTCTCCGGATGCGTGGGGCGCAAAGTGGCCTTTGCATCCCGCCGGAAGCGGTCAATCTGCGTGATGACGAAGGATTTACTAAGCTGCATCAAGCTGCTCGCATCGGTAACCTTATCCAAGTGAAAGCGTTAATTTCTTGCAAAGCAGACGTTAATATGATGAGCCATATCGGAAGCACGGCATTGCACGAAGCTGCCTATCATGGGAAAGACGAAGTTGTAGAGGAACTGCTAAAAGCAGGGTCTTACGTTAATCAACGAAAAGAGGACGGCTGGGCGGCTATACATCTTGCCGCTCTTGAAGGTCACGTGAGCACTGTCAATGTTCTGCTGCAGAAGAAAGCTGATGTTAACCTGGCTACCTCCGATCAGCAAACGGCTACAGATGTCGCCCTGATTCATGGAAAAGCCGAGGTGGCGGAATTGTTAAAACGGAATGGAGGGAAACAGTTCGAATGTATTTCGCTGAATAACGCTGATGCGCTCGACTCCAACGGATGGAACGCTCTCCACCATGCAGCCATGGAGGGAAACAGCCAAAAGGTCAAGTCTCTCATCAAATGTGGTGCGTCGTTGGAAATTTTCAGCTCAATTGGCAGCCTGCCAATTCACGAGGCTGCCTATCATGGACACGACGAAGTGGTTCGAGAGTTACTTGCAGCTCGAGTTGACCCCAACATACGTAAGAAAGACGGCGTAACTAGCCTTCACTTAGCTGCAATAGCCGGGAAAGCTAACGTAGCCAGAGTTCTTCTGGAAAACGGGGCTGACGTCAACGTCAAGGCTTACGACGGTTCAACGGCTTTAAGTTATGCCAACGGGAATGGAAATGACAGCGTAGCAAGCGTTGTGAGACGTTTCGGTGGGGTTTAATAACCGGGTGTCTATTCTTGATATGCCTTTATCAACCGTAGATTAGTCTTGCATCATAAGCTGTCTTTGTAATCGAACTCTATACCATAACAGCCAAATACACGCGTTTGCATAACGCATTCCTGTTTAGGGTATGTTTCTCTTGCAAGTAGGATGTCGTTGGCCTGCAGATTCTTCAATTAGTTTACTTATGGTAACTCCGTATATGGTGCTATATATGCTATAAATGGTAAATATGGCAACGGATGCTGAAATTTCCGAAGCAGGGCGAAGTGTGAGCGAGGAGTTTAAGGATTCCTGAACACGACACCTAGCGGAATTAGAATGAAACAAAAGTGTAAACAACCGAACGGCTCGGCGAAAACATAAACTGTTTCTATATTTATAATATATTTACCTGAAAAGTAGTACAGCTAAATATAGAAGTTAAACAAATGTTGGCAGTAAGGTGAGTTCACTATTAGTCTAGCTTTCTATAGCAACCAAACCTATATTAATAACAGAACTCACTCAAGTCTCTTAAGGTCAGGATTCACCCAAGCATCCCATCTCAGAGCTGGAAGGATTCTCACGGTTCTGCAGGCGCGGGATCAGCCCAAGCTACTTTCGACGTTTAAAAGCACCATACTGGAATACTTCAAAGGACATCCACATTACGCCACGTTACTGCGGAGAAACGACAGGTTTCCTGTTTCAGCCGGCTCAGTCGCTCACGGGGACTTAAAGTACGGCCGGGACATCTCGTGCCTGGATCAGGAACAAGTCGTCCTCATGAGTTTTGAAGCGATCGCTGACAAACACAATCCACGTTCTTACTGCATCCTGAAAGATATTTATAGTCATTTCAAATCAAATATTAATACATTTGAACAACTTTCCCTTATGGAAGTTTCCATTCTTTGCAACTCCTTCTTCATTGGAAATGTCACCGTCAGTGCTAAACCCGTTCTCCGCAGGATAAGTCAATTAGCGATCACAGAGCTGGAGACATCAGGTGTAACAGTTAGCCTTCTCCCACTGCTGAAAGTCCTACGCAAGGCAGACTTCCGAACTGATTCACTAATGGACGTGATTGCCCTTTCACTGAGTAAAGGACAAGCTGCTCAGTACAATATGGCGCAGCTGTCGCATGCCCTCGCTGTTCTCGCCGACGGACGTTTCTTCAACCCTAAGTTAACAGACAGGATTTCTTCAAATGTTCGATTAGTCCTCGAGAAAACCAAGCCCGCCTCAGCGACCAAAAAATTTATTCATCCCGAGAAGGGAGCCCGAGCTAAAGACTTGACGCGGCTGATCTGGGCACTGTCTTGTCTCAAAGTTCGGCCCTCGTTTTTTTCTTCCGTGGCGGCCACGGTCGTCGAGGAAGCAGAACAACGTTGGGATAGCGGGCAGTTTTCCAGTGACCCTCACTTGATCTCAGATTTGTTACTGTCGCTAGCCTGCTCGAAAATCTACCCCATAGAATTCATCAATAAAGTAGTCAATGGCGAATTCATTAAAGCGATATCTAGCCAGAACAAAAGTAACCGAGCATCCCGTTTTGCCTTGTTTGCTTCGTGCGCCCGGCTGGAGCTGCCGTGGGAACATCTGCCGCCTCTTCTAAGGAAACCACTTGATTTCAACGTCGAGCTACCAGAGACGATGGAAAAACAGCTGAAAAAGCGACGTCTCCTCTCGCAGGTCTTGACGCTGCTGCACACCAGAGCAAGTAGCCTGGGCTGGACCGATTTCAGCTGTTGCTGTCCCATTCCTTACTTGAACCTCTGCGGCATTACCTTCGAAACGAATGGGTAAATAATATGTATCAAATTCATGAGCGAGATAGAATGTATGATCTTAAAACAAATGTCGAAGTTCTTTGGCCCAAACGTGGCATTTCTGTCCGACAGGAAAAAGATTGCCGTTGAAGTGCTGGATTCGCTAGTCTGCATGCGACATACTAACACCCCCGACAGACTAATGACCTTGAAAATACGTCTGATGCAGCAGCGAGGTTACCACGTCATTCAGGTAAACTACTCCGTAAAGGTAGTTTGTTCTGTCTATTGAAACTTGTGCCGGTTACAGATACCGCCGTTGCAGCGAAACACACAAAATGGTCACCTGTTGGACGACGATTTTTGGAGTATGATGGCGAAAAATACATAAACCCTAGAAGAAACCGAAAACTATCACTTGTTTGTTGCTAAGGGTCTTTGTCGAAACACTTTGATAACATTCTCAATCTTTCTGCGGCAAACGGGGCAATCGCGACGTTTCGGCCAGACTTTCTTGCTGCACGAGAAACAGCACATCTGGTGGGCGGTGTGGCCGTGCAGGAAGACGGCATCACACGGATTTAGGCCGCAAACGGCGCACAGTGTTCCCAACGCTTCCACTTCGTCCAGATCAGGCCCATGCGAGTCCTGGGACGCGAACGACGACGTCGGTGCCGTATCTTGTGAAGTTCCCGCAATCTAGGGGAATTCGGTGAACTTTAACAAAACCGTATTTGGTGAATATAATGTTGAAGAAAATACCTCGCCTGTAGAAGTAATCGAGCTCTGGCTATTGACAGCTTCGTTTTTCTTTTTTCTTTTTCGAGGTCTCTCGGGTAGCCAACCTTTGCGGATCTGAAATGCAAACAGGCAGTTATATTTACAACTATTGATAAGGACTATATCGAATGTCGATGACTGTTCACACTTACACGATAGCACTTGCCGCAGTAACGGAGCGGCCACTCGTTTTCCACTTTACAACTGACGCATTTCCACGTATCTACAGACGATGCGGCTGAACGTGGTGACGGGCTCTGGGTTATAAGAACCGTGTCTGTGGTGCTGCTGTCACTGCCAACAAGCAAGACTTCATCTTTCTCCGATTCTAGATTCAACACTAAGAATCATAAAACGAGCAAGGAAGAAATTTTAACCTTGGTATGATACCTTCTTTCCCGCTACTCGGCTTAATTTTCGGAAATGGAGCAGAGGAGCAGGAATCATCACCCGAGTCCAAAACACTCCCTGTAGTTAAGCAAAATATGATATGAAGACGTGTTACTTGAAAAAATGAAGCAAAGAAGTGGTACCGGTTTGCCAGCCTTGATCGGAGCACACAGATTCCTGGGACGAATGATCCGAGGTGTCGCTGTACGAGCCCTCGGAGCTGACGCTACCACAGGGCTGATTACTGTATGTGATCTCGGTGAGGACTGCAAAACAAACATCCATCAACTTTGAAATTACTTCGGTTTATTCTCAACAAGTACGACGGCTATTCAAATTACCTGCTAAACAGCCAAAGTCGTCATTTCGCTTCGACATTGCTGGCAGAATTTCACTGATTACGAAAACAAAATCGCCTACACGGCCAAGTGACAAAAAAAGAAAATTTCGAAGCTGCTTACACAACCGTTACTGTAAACACAAGGCAAGTCCAGACTTGTCGCGTTAGGTTCAATTGCCTCATCACACGTTGATCCAGCGTTGCCAGATGGGATATTTTATTTAACAAAAACGCTGAATGTCCAAAACTGGTTTGTAATTGAATTTTATTGTTTGAATTCTTTGTTTACTGTAACCTTGGCAGCGTACATTAAAGTAACCCGATTAATAAATTTGATTATTCGATCGCTAACTTGGTGAGGAAATGCGAGAGCACGTCATTATACTATATATATATAATATAACATACATTATATTATAAAGCACGTAATTCATTTCTGCTTTTTTAGATGAGCTAGACTGTTCCCGTTCCTGTTACTGCTCTTCAAAGTATTACGTTACATGGCTTGCTATCTTCAACAACACCGGGGCAAAGTTCGGCTGCGACTTGCTTCAGAACCGAAACCGCAGTTCTGCGGTCCTGTTACTGCTCTTCAAAGTATTACGTTACATGACTTGCTATCTTCAACAACGGTGGGGCAACGTTCAGCTGCGTGTTGCTTCAGAATCGAGACTGCGGTTCTTCTAAACCATTAGGGAGGTAGGCAATGTATGTCATCAATAGAGGTGTATTTCAGAGTATCTCTTAGATAAGACTTAAGTTGTAAGCAGATTCTTCATCCGAGGATGAGCTTGACGACGATGACCACTACGTTGATGGCAATGAGCGGGACTGCGGGGAGACAAGAATGAGCTTGACGAGCGGTCATAAAGAATTAGACAAAGTCAATTACTTCGCATGACAGTCCTTATAGAGCGGATCAGGTTGAGAATTTGTGCTTTGGCACCGGTTCCTGTGTCCTCGAAGCCTCTGACTTGGCTGTGGCCCCAACCAACTGCAGAAGTCCAAGGTTTATTTCGCTTGTATATACAATATAGGACTAAAAGTACTTTACATTTAGATAGAAATCTCTCTTCGTGTAGAACGCAAACTGCGTTGATGCACAAGAGTCCGGCTAATAATAAATTCCACAGCGTAAAGGCCATCTTCGGGGCCGGGTAAACACGTAAACGTCAAAAGGCCCAAGTGTTGTAGGTCTGGCGCAGTGTTGCCAACTTGATCAAAATGATATCTACTAAATATTAACTCGTTTACTTTAACTCGTGCAATATGCGTCCAAAACTATCTGGTGCAACTTTTGACACAATAACACTCTATCGTGAAGGATTTCTCTAGTTCTTTCAAGATGTTCAGGTAGTCTAACTGTAGTGATTCAGATTCATTGAAGCTGTCAACGAATTTGAACTGGGTTGGGAACTAGTTTAGAAAACGAAATCAGGACAAAATAGACAGACAAACAATAAAAGGTATTGTAATTCAAGTGAAACAAGAAATTACAAGTTTAATGTCAAGAATACTTATAAGATAGTGCACACACATATGTAACAACACATGTAAGACGCAGGGAAAACAAAACACGAAGGTCAAATATAAAGCACCCATTGGTGTAGGACACCGGTCCTTACCCAGACGCATAGTGTTACAATTGAAAGAAATTGTACGGCATACTTGAGATGGAATCAGGGCAAAGAAATCACGGATAGCAGAATCTTTGTCAATAACTGCACCTTTTAGAGGAAAAGATTCCAGGCGCCAAGAGGTTAACCATGCTCAACACTTACTCCAAGACACTTGCCTGCCTGATATAGTCACCGTGCGTAGATTGACGCGCCGCCCTGGTGGCAAGCTTAGAACTACTATATTTAAGCAAAAATTTTAAATTTTTGTTCATGAAAAACCGATCTGACCAAGTTAAATCGGTTATCAATATGGGAAAACACAATAGAAAAATATTAATTTCATTCTGATTACCGCCAACAATTCAAAAAATTAGAAAAACGGTTGCTGTAATCACAAAAAAATTCACTAAAAACTGAAATATGGTTGAAAGTTGTAACAAGCAGCCAAAATGTATTTGGGATTTAGATACATACATCCTGAACTGCCTAGTTTGAAGGAGTTCACAGTTTTTCCTTCAAAAAAAATATAAATCCCGTTTTCCCATAAGTCGCCTGCAAAGGAGTACCCGATTTAGTTCAAAAAGTCGCCTGTAGGAGAACTGCTTACAGCGCCTCTATAGGCCACGCACGGTGCCTAATTCATCAAAAGATAGTTTGAACTTGTCTTTTATTACCTGGTCGCCACATTGAAGCCCCCAACTTGACATCCGAAAACCTGTGGATCCGTTTTCAGCAGCTACACATGCGACTGTCTCGGTCTCGGACTGCAGCAGCTGAGCAAATGCAAACAGCTGAAGGAAATCGCTGACATTTCTATCAGCGCGAGGAAGTGATTCGCATCGCGCTGCTGTCACTGGAATTGTCAAGGATGAGTTCCGCATCGGCCACTAATCCCAAGATTCCCAAATACTCTGACTATCTTTGAACTGATTATCTAATTTATATTATACAGTTATGTAACTGTTTACTATTTATATGTCATAAGATCATTCTATATGTATTATTTAGTTGGCGAAAGATGGTTGGAAACTTGTCAGCGTCGTCTAGTAGTAGATGTGCAAAGTTCATGCAGCTCCATGGGCCTCCCATTAGACCCCGACTAGCCTTACCTAGCCAATGGTAGAGGGTCTTTTAAAGCAAGCTAACCAATAGGAATGACGCTTGGTCAGGGGTTCAGCCCGATTTCGCTTCAAGTGTATGAAGTTTATATTCATTTTGTTGTCGCCAGTGATGGTTTTTCGGCAAAACTCTTACAACAAAAGAAAGCATTTTTCCAGCGCATGCCAACTGTCTAGGTAAAGTGGGGTAAAAGCGTCTTTTTTTCAACAAGAAGCTTAAGAAACCGTAGCTCCATAAGAGCCTATGCTTGAGTTGTCTGCACCAATCAGGTGCGCCCAGTCCGGTAAGCCTAATTGGCTCGTCTGACGCAACTGACCCGTCTCGAGTCAAACACAGGTAACAGAACTGGCTTTGGAGACCCTGACCCCAGGTCAAATAAAGGTCATATCCCAGGTAGGTGTCTTATCCAAAAAGCCGTCAATCCCGTGGTAGTTCTTATAAGACAGAATCCCCAGAAGTCCTGAGATATTTCAGTCTTTAGTCTTAGGTTACTGATTAGATATAATTTAAAGAGAATCTATGCAGTTCAGTAGATTAGAAATTACTGTAATAGAATGTAATACAACTACTGGATGTAGATTAAGTTGTCAGCTAAGGTTATCCTGTCATTTCATTGCTTTAATGAAACTTCTGTTTGGGATCCAGTTTTCAGCACCTGTAATGTCATTCCAAAGACACTGAAGGATCTTAAAGAATTCTAACCGTACGGTCTACTTGGAGCGGAGCCTTGGGATTCGCAACGCTTCTACCGCGCTTTCCAAGCGATTTCCATGTCGGTCGACTCGTGTTAATCGTACGTGTGTTAACCTGGCAGGGAAAGCTAATGGGAAAATGTTCGCAATGATTAATTGGGAAAGTTAGTTCACCCAATGGGAAGATTGGGAAAAGCAAAGAACTTGATTGGGAAAAACTCTAAATGCATTAAATTTTAAGTAATTTAAATTGCAAGAAATTTCGTGCTCCCTTTACGTTAACCTTAAATTGCCTATATACAAATTCGTATCTTCTATCTTTACTGAGTAGTCATCAGTTTCGTGCCCTGGTTCTTTGCTGAAACGGGTCCTCTTCCTTAGCCGGGTCGAAGTTTTTTTTAAGAACGTCATCCCTTGAAGGACGCTGCCTCATAACAGGCCATACTGAGTAAACACAGTAACCACGTTTCCAATAAGGTCTACTATTCGTTTAGGAATACCACGTGCACAACAAAACAACAGGGCCGAAACTATTACCAATGGCCAGCTTCAAGTCGGGATCATGATTACACCTATGAAACTTTCGCCAGTCCAGCGCCAATAAGACAGACTTAACCCGCGCAGACTTCAATTCTTTACGCGTAAACTTGTTGCTGAATATATTCACAACGTGTGATGAAGAAATAACAATCATTGACGGTTTCCAATGCTTTATACGGTAGAACTCTCACCCTAATGAGACTATATAGAGGGTATAAGCTAAGAAACAACACTATCGCGATTTGGCATTATCTACCCAGTACAATAGGCAAAGGCGTTATTCATCCATTGGTTCATGTTTAAATGAATCTGGTGCCAAGTAGAACTGTAGTTGTGTAGAGCGAAAGAGACGCTCTTCAACCAGGCTAATTACTCAACCAGCTAATTCTTCAACCATCCAGTTGTTCAACTAAAAACCACGGTTGAATGAATTATTCAACAAGACACACCGTGCTGGTTGCGTAATAGAAGAAAAAAATATGACAGTGAAAGTTCCCAAGTTACTAGGGCGATAGCTGGGGACAAGAGAGAAATTTAGGTGAAAAATATCATCGACTGGAAATTTTTTAACAGAGGAAAATTTCTTGGCTGTGGACTGGGCTGGCTAGGCGGGCTCTCGAAAACCTTAAAACAAAATACGCAACAGTACAATACGCCTATCGCAATCATACGTCTTACTAAACAACTGCAAACAAACATCATATCGGAAATTTCGTGGTGGACAATGAGAACAGACCCGAAAAACGAGCGCCTTACCAAGGGTAAGGTTAAGGTGTACCCGTAACGAGTAGTGCTACGTTATCAAAATTGGATTACTCATTGGCTATGTGGGAATTATTTGTCTGTCGCTGAGGGGGGAAAAAACTTTGCGATATTTTTCTCTTTATCAGTTTGTTTGCCGCATACTGAGTAAAGAACCAGTTGCAGGTGGTTCAAACCTGGTCTTCGAGGTACTAACAATCGTAGATATCGCGGTGTGCCCCACTTGAAATCAAGTTTTATTATCCCGCCGTACCACTTTGAAAAAAATTGTACTTGTGCGGCGTAACGTGCAATAAAGGATTTCCTTTGGGGCGCATTGGTTTCCACCGGATTTTAATCTTGAACTGGCATAGGAGTGTGTGACCCAAATGTAACACGCTTGTTATCATACTCGTGTGTTCGAATGGCACTGGCAAATAAACGTCGGCAGCATTACTGATGGAAAACCTTTAAATGCCAATTCAGTATTCAATATTTTTCCTTATAGAAACATAATGCAGATTCATGATCGATAATCCGTACGTTCGTCTCTACGAAAACCTCTTCAACTATTTTCGGTAACTTTAGATAATTCCTTGGCAATAGGAATCAAATCGTTCGCGTCTGTTTAAAACGGCAGCTGTGTAGCTAGACATGATAATCATAATATTACATTAAGTTCGCTCAGGTCTTGCATTGTGAAGAACACAAAATGAAGGAAACTGACAACATGTTGGTATAGGAAATAACCTGGCAGTAATCGTTGAATTCTGTTTATAAGCCATGCATAAGGAATATACCCCTGACGCTGCAAAGAATCTCTGTGTGTTGAATTTGGTATGCGCGAAAGCTGGCTACTGACGAGTGCGTCAACAGTGGCAGCATAGGACGCAAGTTGGAAATTTCACAGTATTGGGAGGCCAAAAAAGTGAAGCTGTTTAAGTTTCTTAGGGAGTGTGCCGTGCAGTAAACATCAAAGAGAACCAGTTCAAGTTGGATTGAGTAGAGTTTCTATCGGCGTTGTGATGACGTCACAAATGATGTCGTTAGCAATTCTGTGCAAGTTGCAGGTCACACGACTTTTGACGACGATAAGAAAACTTTTTCTTTTTTCACGCTCTTTCCCACGATCGTCCTCGTCGACACGGCCGACTCTATAAATGCTCGACATCCAGTAAACATGAGGCAGTTGACTCGTTTGCGAAACGATGGAAGCACCTGATTCTAACGGCTCGGCCAACAACAGTTCCAGGTTCCAAGTGAATGCTGTAGCTGGTGCCGAGCGTCAACGGAGGTTGTCGCTCCAGCGGAACGCTCCCACCTCACCTTATGGAACCGACAATCAAGCGTTCGAAATGGGAGATGATGTAAGTTTCATTTTCTAATCTTTCATTAGGTACTTGAACAAACATCCTGGAACCATAGTTTCTAAAACAAACTGAAACTCAGTTGAGTGCCTAACTTTTGACTTGGCTTTGACAATGAAAGGCGCCAGTGATAGGCAATGAGAATGGCAGATTCGAAAACTTTGGATCTGCTCTTCGCAACAGCGTGCGCAACATGCGTAGCATTCGCCAGTTGACCAGAGAAGCTCTGCCTCGCTTGGATAACTACAGGAACGTATTCCAACTGACCGCCTTCAGGCCCACTTTGGATGAACTACACGAGTCTGGAAACGTTGAGGAGAAGGTACTGGTAGCAACACTACAGCATCACCTTAGTGCTGAGGGCTAATGCTTTTGATGGACAGCCAACAGAGAATGTAGCTGAAGAGCCCAAGTCTGAAGGAGTCAAGTTTGGCTGGATTGAAGGAGTACTCATCCGAAACATGTTGAGTATTTGGGGTGTAATGCTCTTTCTTCGCATCTCCTGGGTCGTCGCCTTGTCCGGCATCTGTAAGTCTTCCAAGTATACCGACCATGTAATACCACCCACTAAATATATCCTTTCCGAACTCCAGGGCAGACACTGATAATCATCGCCATTTCAACCTTCATTACGATGGTAACTGCGCTCTCCATGTCGGCCATCACTACCAATGGAGAAATTGGAGGAGGTAGCATTTCCCTTTCATTTCAGTTCATTCTCCTTCCCAAAGCTTGGTCGTGATTGTAATCGTTAACTACAATCCTGTGGATCGTAAACATAGGGTGGTCATTTACCCTTGACAGGGCTACAGCCTCTTCAATTTCACTTTCGCAGGTGGTACTTACTACGTTATGTCACGCATTCTGGGCCCTGAGTTTGGAGGTTCTATTGGCGTTATCTTCGCCATTGCCAACGCCATCAATGCCTCGCTCAACATTGTGGGTTTCTGCCAATCCCTGCAGGATCTGCTCAAGTTCTACGCCGGTAAGATTATTGTTGACGGCGGCGATAACGACACTCGCATCATCGGTACGATCACCACCATCGCAGTATGCGCTCTTTGCGGACTGGGAATGAAATATGAAGCCAAGGTAATCCTTATAAGACGTATAACGAACTGTTGCTAGTGAGCGCCTAGCAACCGGTAGCACGTTCGTTCTTCAATGGGATTGCTGTTAAGCACGTGAGGCGACTTCAGAATGCTTAGAAGATAAGATACCATATTCGAGCAGGACTTGTGAAATTCGATAGAAGCCCGCTGGCGAGTAAACATTTCAACAGGCACATTCTCCATTGTAATTCAACTTTGAGCTTGCGGCTGAATGATTAATGAGCTACACTGGATTAAACCAAACTGCATCTTTTCCGTTTTCCTCCAACTCTCCCTGAATTACAAATTATCTAGAATGGTTTTTAATACCTCAAACTTTGGTGGTTTTCAGACCCAAATCGTTCTTCTTGTGGTTCTCCTGGTGGCCTTGGCCAATTTCGTCATCGGCAGCATCATTGGTCCTAAATCTGAACTGGAGCAAGCTAAAGGATTTCTTGGATATCGCTGTAGAGTACAATTTAGTTACGGGAACGTACCGTCGTTAACTTTAATGTGCTTGTATAGTGGATCTAATTACGGAAAACTGGGATTCTGCCTACATCGTCAGCGAAGGTCAAATGCAGGATTTCTTTTCCGTTTTCTCCGTTTTCTTCCCGGCCTGCATTGGTATCCTTGCAGGTGCCAATATTTCTGGTGACTTGAAGGTAAACTCGAAACATTGGGTCACTGAAAAACTCGAACTAAGACTGAATTGTACTTTACTATAGGATCCCAATGGAGCCATTCCCATCGGTACTATTTGGGCTATTATCGTCACCAGTTTATCGTACGCCATCGTAGCCATCATTTGTGCCGCCACGGCAACACGCTCGGCCTCAGGTGTGGTAGAAGAACTCGGCAACAATACTTACTTGAACTGCGCCAACAGAAACTGTACTTCTGGAATTTACTACGATTATCAGGTTAGCTCCTATCCAGTCCTATTCTATCCTTAAACATCTTTAGACAACTATTGTGCCGTTTGCATGTTGCGTGCGTCTTTGTAGTATGATACTAAAGTCAGTATGGCGACCAACAAAAGTGGGAACGCTTACTTGAACGAGAGCTATTACCGCTAATTCTGATGCGCCACTGCTACTTCATACCGACGTGTCGACTAGCCTTCATATGAAACTATGTTTTGTCTCAGGCCATGACACTTATTTCGGGTTTTGGACCGTTGAACTACGCCGGCTGTTTCGCCGCCACCATCAGCTCTGCCATGGCTAGCTACGTATCTTGCCCCAAACTGCTACAGGTTATTGGTGACGACAGAATCTACCCGTACCTGCACCATCTTGCAAAAGGTTACGGCAAAGCTAACGAGCCCATCATTGCGTACGCTTTCACTTTCGTCTTGGCCTTAATCTTCGTCCTCATTGGTAAGCCTCAACACGTTCAGTACAATACAGAACATGCTTTATCCAAGCTCATCTTGTAACAAGATTTTTGTTCCTATGAAAACCCTATAGCTCAGCTGAACCAGATTGCTCTGCTCATCTCCAATTTCTTCTTGGCTACTTTCGCACTGATGAATTTCTGCACGTTCCACGTGTGTCTCATCAAACCCGTTGGTTGGAGACCTACGTTCAAGGTACAAGTTCAAGACACGCTGCCGATAATAATCACTCATGTTCACATTTGGGTCTTTAGTACTACAACATGTGGCTGAGCTTGTTCACGGCCGTCATTTGCGTGGCTTGCATGTTCCTCATCAGCTGGCCTACAGCGCTCATCACGCTAGTCCTCATCCTCTTCTTCTACCTGCTAGTCGTCTATCGCAGACCAGGTAACTGTCCCAGCAAACTGATGTCTCATTGACAGTGCTTTCGTTGCAGCTATTGCATTCAATTCTTGTTCATATGAACAGTTCAGAGAGCTTGGTTTCATAACATATTTTCTTCCCTCTCGGTTACATGCATTATCGAAGGACATGTTACAGCACTGTATTCATAATGGTGTTGTTGACCCACAGAGGTCAATTGGGGATCATCGACACAAGCTCAGACGTACAAAACGGCTCTAACCAGTGTCCAGCAACTGGTTCACGTTCAGGAGCACGTCAAGAATTACCGTCCGCAGGTACTGGTTCTCAGCGGACTACCCTCTTCGAGACCGGCACTCGTCGATTTTGCTCATTTAATTTGCAAGAAGAACTCCCTGATGATCTGTGGCCACGTTGTCAAGGTATTCGCAAGCAGCAAGTGTTCTTATTTTTTAACTAAAGAAACCAAAACATATTTGCAGACCCAGCAATCTCTTAGGCTGCGGAACACTATGATGCAGAAGGCCTACCGCTGGCTACGTCTCAACAAAATCAAAGCCTTTTATTCGTTGGTGGACAATTTGAGCCTGCCCCAAGGTACTGCTGCCCTCCTGGAAACTGTTGGTATCGGCAAAATGAAGCCCAACGTCCTCCTTATGGGATTCAAGCACGACTGGAGAACATGCGACAAGGACACGCTGGAACAATACTTTGCCGTCATTCAGTACCAAGACCTAAATCACTAATTTGTCGTTTACTAAGTTAGTTAATTGTGCAAACATGCCAACTTAGCAATAGCCGAGTATTGACACCCTGCGTAAGATATAAGGCGTTTTGAACAGCATATGATAAAGGTGCGATCCTGACTGCATCGATAAATAACCTACGATTTATGCTTTCTTCAGCGCTTCGTTCGATCTGCACGTTGCCGTAGCCATCCTGCGTGTTCCAGAGGGACTTGATTACACCGGTATCCTCGGCGACCTAGACGAAAGCAACGATAAGGCTCACCAAACCATTGCTAACCTTCACCGGGACATGTCTCAAACATCCCTGTCCATGGCTGACAGCGGCTTATGCGACCCGACGCCTCCTGGAACACCGGCACTGGAACGCCATGATTTCTCCAGTACTTATAGCGGCGTAAAGAAGACCAAGAAGAGTAGGAAAGACGGCAAACTCACAATATATCGGTTTGTCCTCCCTCTACTTTGACAGTATTGAACCTCTGTGTGATTGTTTTTCTTTCCTCAGAGACCCTGCTGGAAACGAACTTCCCAAAGAGACCATCAATAGCATCACACAGTTCCAGACAAAACAGAAGAAGGGAACCATTGATGTTTGGTGGCTTTATGATGACGGAGGTATGCACTTTCTGCATTATCCATTCACGTTACTAGTAGGACAAATGTTTCCTATCAAGTGTCTACACAATTCCTCAGTTACTCGCTTCAATACTACTAATTTGAATGGATTCATTGAACAGGTTTGACTTTGTTGTTGCCGCACATCATTCAGACAAGATCCAACTACTCGACGTGCAAGCTGCGAGTGTTCTCCTTGGCATCCGACCAGCAGGAACTCGACCAGGAGCAGCAAAGGTAAAGGAGAAGAACGCATAAACATCTGCTAATTGCTACTTTAAACTTCTCGACTGATTGCAGCATGGCAGCTTTGCTGGCCAAGTTCCGTGTCGACTATTCAGACGTTGTGGTCATCTCTGATCTGAACACGCCACCCAAAGAATCAACTAAGACCTGGTTCGACGGAATCATTCAGAACTTCCTCTACAGGCATGGCCAACTACCACAAGGTACCACATCGGAGATACTAGCAGCTGTCAGTACTCTCATTAATGATGCCAAATCTAACGGTTTTCCACCCGTAGGTGCCATGATTACCGACTCGGAACTGATCGCACTTAAAGAGAAGACACACCGTCATTTACGACTCCGTGAGCTGCTTCTTCAGCATTCCAAGAGTTCCAGTTTAGTGTTCATGTAAGTCTGTCAATACCACTAGCGTTGCATTTGGATAATGACTAGCATGTTTCATTCTGTTTGATTTCTAGGACGCTGCCCATGCCCAGGAAAGGAACCGTCAGCGCTCCTCTCTACATGGCCTGGATAGAAACACTGACAGCGGATATGCCACCTTTCTTGCTGGTCCGAGGAAACCAGACGTCGGTGTTGACTTTCTATTCATAGTTTACCGACACAGTCTCCTTTAAGCACGGAAAAAAACTATACAATCTAGGAACATTCTTTATATACACTACATATATTTCAGACTTGTTGCAAAATAAAAGCTAATTTTTTAAACCATCTAGGTTGTTTAATTGTTTTCAGTGATTACAGAAAGCTGGGATACAAACACAAGGATACTAAGTTAGATGAATGCAGCAGTATAAGTACAATAGGCTCAGTATTTCATATAACATTATGGTGCAGTATGTTCCCCCTCGTTTACAAGCCAGCTTGGAATTGACAGGATTATGTTTAAAATGTTGTATTTTGAACTCGATGATGTACACACCAATCCCGCAAGTTCATGTTTCCTGGCGAAGAACGTTTGGAATGGTAAACTACTATAAAGACTTGTAGCTTAGGAGAGAAAACTATACACAACCAATTCTGTCAAAGATTCAGATTAATGACAGCAAATTACATAAAGGTTTTATGAGATGTTGCTGGTTTACCCGTGGGAAGTACCACTTCATCGAGGAGTTCCCGTCGCGGTAAACAGAGCGTTTTATTCTGAAACATAGACCGCTAGAACACACCCATTCATCAAGGCAAGCAATTTCAGCCACCAAGGCTAGCCATCGCTCAAACCAAGATTCCCAGGTGGATTCCTGTTCAACTGCACAGCCATTGAGGCCCAAATAAATGAAGCCAGCTGTGAAGCACAGAGGTCTTTTCACAGAAAGTCTGAAACGGCAGTCCGTTTGGAAAACTGGAAAACAGTGTTCAACAGTCTTCCTGCGACGCGTATCGGACTAAAACGCCGCTAGTTAAGAAGAGAGTCGTTAGGTTAGTTCGGCCGTGGCCATGTTTACAGACGTTCTGAAGTTTCTTCGCATCGGTCAGCTGCTTAACTTGTGCGACGTTGCCACATGGCAAAAATTCGTGGTCCAAATTGATGCAATTCTGTATTACGTTGGATTGTAAATTATCAAATTGAGCCTGAAATTTGTTTATATCTCTTTTGAAAATGAGTTCGATCTAATTAAGTTTGGTATAAACACAAAATTGGGTTTCAAAAATTTAAGAATGTTAAAGCCCGAACACCAATCTTTGTATTTATAACTGCATACAGCAAGAGAGAACCGTGGAAACATTGCACTTGAGAAGCTTTAGCTCAGGGACAAAGGAATGCAACAGAAAAGTCAACCATTTCACATAGATTTCATTTGGGCCATGAGTTCATCTAAACTAATCTCTTCCGTTTTGCTCTCCACCGCAGCCGTCTCGTCGTTCTTGATCTCGGGAACGGGCAAGTCGTAAGCTGTCTGTATTCCAGGGGCGACCTGCTTTGGCGTCGAGTCGACTGGTACAGATTCATCAACAACGCAGATGCCCCAGTCGTTATCCTCGTGGACGACCTCCTGGGTTTCTTCAACCACCGCGGGTTGAGTAACCAGCTGCTGAGTGGCCCGCTTCTTTTCAACCTCACGTTGCCTCTCGCGGCAGAAACTGTCGTCGCACTGATTGTTGGGTTTCATCGACATGGTTGGGAAAAAGTCCTGCAGGGCGTTGTAGCCCAAGTAATGGGTGACCTGACCAAACTTCAGCAGATATCTGCACAGAATACACAGCAGATTACAAATGAGCTCCTTTTGCACCAAATCTAAGTCTATGTCATACTTGAGGGTATTCTGTACGAGGAAGCCAGCGACAATGCCCATCGTAGTCGGCAAGCTAGCTGCACAGACCCCTTCCCGTTTTAGGGTCTTTTCGTCAATGTTAGACGCGACAACTAGCGGGGGAGCACACTGCATAGAAAATTGATTGTTTTCAGTATAAGTTACATTATGTTAGCAATAAAGAGGCATGTCCTCCAACGAAGAATGATATACCGCAAAGCAAGCCGTCTCTCCAGGAACCAGGAACTGAATGTGTCCCGAAACTGCATTTTCGGAGACTCCCGATTCGAACCAGATCTGATTCAGTTCGTTGCACGCCGTATTGATGGCCATACGGGCTTCAAAGTTGTCAACGCAGCTTAAAACCAGGTCAACGGGGCCTCCAGTCAAACTTCCAGTGCTGTTTGAAACGGTTTCATTATAGATTTATCATTTGTAACGTGATAAATGTTAGTTGGAAACCTGATGCGAGACATGAAATGCTGGAAGTTGTCCACAGTAGTTATGTTGTAGTTGTGGGTTTCAAACTGAACGTCCGGGTTGATGAAAGAGAGTGTGTTGGCAGCAGCCTCAACTTTGGACAGACCCGACTGGTGCGGCTGGAAGAAGAGTCGATTCATGTTGGCCAGTTCCACTTTGTCGTAGTCAAAGAGAATCAGCTGTACGCGGAGATATCAAAATTGTAGTTATTTGTTAAACATAATAACTGTGGTTGGATCGTTACCTTGCCAATCCCGCAGCGAGTCAGCATCTCAGCTGTCACACTACCAACTCCACCCACGCCGACAACGGCAACAGTGAATTCCCTGATCTTTTCATAGTTCTGGACAATACCCATTCTCTGGAGGGCCATCAGACGGCTAAAAACCAGAGCGTCAATCGAGGAATCCTCGAGGCAGTACAGAACCTGATCGACCTGATAATTACCTGTACGGGTTGGAATCGACTACTTCTGAAGACATCTCGGCAATCTTCTGACGTGCGAAACCCGACGCCCCGGTCTTTTCTCGTTCTGCGGCCAATTCTTTCTCGAGGGCCTCGATTTTCTTGTGGAGTTCTTCAACTGTAGCCATTATGTGTGCGGCGGTTTCTTCGTTATGAAATAATAAAAAAATTACATAAATATCAGTTCTATTACGCAGGTTAGATGATTTCAATTCAAATAGGGTTACAGGTTAACAATGAAAAGGATAGCCTGGTTTACCTCGTAATGACGAATGAACTTAACTCATGAAAACAGAAACCATATGTTTTCAAAGTCCACCTCACCAGTTGACAGCAAGGTCTCTCTTAACTATCGATTTAATGTTGGCGATTTAACTATCGATGTAAGGAATGGAAATTACATATGTTAACTTCCTATTTGTGAACAAATTTAAATTACAACACATTTAATAATTAATAATTTTATTAACGAATCAAAACCGTTTTTGCTAGTCGCCATGAAACCGCTTTTTTCTTAAACAAGGAACTGAAAGGAAAGACAAAAACATGGTCAGGGTGATACAGGGTCAAAAGAAATCCATTAGAATTTCTGTGGTCCCATCGTTTTGTAAGTTCTGCTCATCAAGGTCCTTGTCACGCGCGGTCGTTTACTGCTCTTCTCCTCCTCGCTGATGTCAGCTGAATCCGCACCAGCTTCGGCTGACACGCCTGCTGACTGATGGCCAAAAGGCTCTTTGAAAGACAGCGGAGACATCCTTACGGTCAGCTTTTTTGACGGTTCAAAAGCGCTCAAGTTACGGCCTTCGTTTTTTTTAGGCCTCAGCCGTGCAGTCGGTTCTTTCGCAACATCAGCGTCCGATTTCGTGGATGTCTCTCTTTTCAAGCAGATTACCATTGGCTGCTTCTTTTCATCTTCCAACTGCTTGTTGCTAACCGATGGTCGCGAAATGGCCGGATATTTCATAAACTGCCCGGGTGATGTTTGCCGGTCATTTGCCCTTACTGATGTTGGAAATGTAGGGCCCGGCGACTTGAATGCGACTGATGCAGCGTGATGCGCTGTTTGCACGGGAGCTTTGTCCTGCTCGGGAGTTCTTGCAGGCGCCATTGTTGTCCTCTTCTGCACCTCTGGTTTGACTGGTGTCGGGAGTCTGTTCATCTTGTTCATCTCCAAAAGGGACGCAACCTGCAAATCGTGATAAGTTATATATAATTTATATAACTGCAAACAAATAGTTATGTCGTATCCATATACCTTTGTATTCAGTGCTGCTTTCTGCGTTTTCAGATGTTCCACTTGCTCTGTGCTTTTCAGGACAGCAGCTCGCACTTCCGTCAAGTCTCGGATGCTCTATGCATTTAGAAGTATTTAAGCATTGAATCGTTTTTCGCGTTTGGGACTTACGACGAGTCGTTGCCGATCCAGTAGATTTTCATGAGTTATTTTCATGGTGCTCAGTTCTTGCGCCAGACGGAGAGCTTCTTCCTCCAGTTCAGGCCACTGCTTGGTATCTGGTAGAATTGAATCTGCCGAGTAGTTATTCAGAAGATTAAGAAAGGCTGAATACTTTTGAAATGGTTCTCTTTCGCATCTTCCATTGCGAGAACACGTTCCATCTTGGTTTGCTTCAAACGGTCTGCGTGAGCTTCATTATCCTGTTAAGAAAACAGTGTACTGTGATGTTGTTTTTTCTACTGTTGGAGTCGATATCACATACTACCTTCTGTTCTTCGACAAGCCTGAAGTGTAACTGCCTGTGTGTTCGTAGCAGCGTCCCCACATATTCTGCAAGAGTGACGAAACATTAATATATATAGTTGACACTGGTTTAGTATAGTAGTGTGCTCCCGTACTTATATGGGGTTCCAGCTGCTGCTGTATTTGGGCTAACTCGTCCAGTAGAGGTTTGAGCCGTTCCTGGTCCTCGAGAAGCTTGTCGAGTCTCTTCTCGTAGATGCCGATTAGACAGTTGAGCGTCTGGGCTTCTCCTTTCAACCTGAATACTCTCTGTAGGTGATTTCTGAATTCCTGTGAAGTGATAAGCAACAATGAAATCAAGTCAACAGTTCTGCACTGCCCAACACAAGATGAATCTAGGTACAAACATACACCATACAGATTATACCTTGATCAGTTAATATTATCTTACAATGATTGCGGAAAATCACCTGAACGGTAGCCTCTGCATCCTTACTGATTTCACTGACTACTTCTGAAATTGGCTTAGAATCCATCCTCTAAAGTGGTGGAAGCGACAGATTTTCAACTCGTCGTTTGTTTACATTGTGCAAGACCACAACGTGTGCGGGTTACCGGCTGTGCGCATGCGCAGTCCCCAGTGGTAGCCTCGACGATAAAATATTCCGCGTCTTTGTAATTTCATCGTCTTTAGTCGGATATGTTTTTATTCGTCCGATTTTTTTATGTTTTGCTTCTTTAATGACAGAAAGTTGTTGGTAACTGTTAAACTTAAAGCTTTATATCGATCGATAGTTTTAATTCACAGTAATCGATAGTTATTTCCGACATTATTCTTAATTAAACTCGGCTTTCATACTATTTTCCTCTTTTAAATTTTACATAAACAATACGGTATTTTATAAAATTAACAAAAGGCACAATAGGGAAATTCCTCGCCCGAAAAGTTAATCAACGTCGAAACTGGCGCGAAAAGGGCATTTTCTATCAGCGCCATCTATGGGGTTATTAAAGAAAACCCGCATTTTCTCGAAAACTAAGCAAGACCCCAATATTTCAACTAGCTCACCATTTAGAGCAGTTATTAGACTACTTTTGTGAATTTTTTCAAGTGTTTATAAAATAGGGTGTTATATGTAATTTTATCTTGAAAAATAGAGTCCAGCTTTTGGCCATGATGCGCTACTCAAATATTTTTTTTAAATATTTTTCCCGAAATCTACGAGCTTTTTTGCCCCGGATTCACATACTTCATCTCGGCGAAACGTTGTAGTTTGCACTTGAGCGCACCTCAAAAAGAGCGTACTTTCCGCAGAAGCGCAAAAGAGAGCAAACTATGCCTGCAGCTATCTTGTGAACGAAACGCCCGATAGGTCTAATATTTCTTTAATGAAATACCTGGGTCAGGGCCTACACGTGGCCAAATTTTTATCAAAATCTGATGATACTTGCTACAGGGTGGTGTCGGTTTTGTCCTATGGAATTACCCAATAGTCTTTAAAGCAGCTTTAGCTCCACCTCAACTGATATTCACCAGTCTATGTACTGTCTGAAGAGTCGAATAAACTATGCCATCCAGGGTGCATGCATTGCTTGTTGCGTGTGCATGCAATGTAGCCCATGGGGCTTTCTTTTGTTACGCAATTATCTGCGCACGATAAAAAGACGCCAGAAAAAATAAGCCACAAGAGTCGTCTGTAGCCAAACAAAGGTCCCATCCTTGTACAAACTGTTGATAAGCAGCCTGGTGGCGCGATCGGTGCCAGTACTGATTGTATGCAGCACAAGTCATGGAGTCATTGGAAATAGGTCTCTTGGTTCTACGCTGCTTCGTCCTTCTGTACACTTTCCTCACATGGCCCATCTACTTCGTGTGTCAGCAGGCGTGGAAGGCTCAAGCCAAGCATAACAAGCCCAGGGTAAACAAGTAACAACATACTGTTTAGTAGTTTATGTCGTGCTCAAATAGTTAGGCAATAGTTTATACTTGGTAAGTACAGTATTTTGAACTCAGTCTTATCTTTTATGTTGCCCTAATATTGCGACTATTTGTTCCAGCAATAGGAGAGTGTGTGGCTGGGCTAAATGGTTTTCTTCTACATCTTTGTAGTTGTGTAAAAGTCTGCTGTTAGGACACAATAGTTCAACTTATCCAGCGTGCACAAAGATTAGGGGTACTGAATTTAAGAGGCACGTGTACTTATAGTATCTAACGTTGTAATCCTTTAAGAATTTCAGTTTGAACTAGAGAGTTTGACCTTCGTACACTTATGGGCAAGTTCCCTAAGTTGTTATCTTGTAGGAGTCAATAAAGGAAAATCGGATCATGTTTAGGATAAGTGAATAATCTCGGCAATTTATCACCTCTCAAGTCACGTGAACAAGTCTTGTTACAATCTAGTATACTACAAACATAAATGATGCTTTTGATGTAATAAAAACGTTGATTCGTAACTGCAGGGCACTGTTATAGCCCGGACGGAAGATTCAATCACCATTAGAAGTACAACCAAATACAGCGATGTTCACGCGCGATTCCGTCAAGATAACGTCGATACTCTGGAGAAGATGTTCAGCCTGGCAGTGAGGCAGCACGGGCATCGTCCTGCCCTCGGTACCCGGGTCATCCGCGCCGAAGAGGACGAGATCCAGCCTAATGGAAAAGTCTTCAAGAAGGTTTGATTGCTTAACTCTTGGTGGAATCTTCGTACTCGACAGTATGTTATGTAGAGTGTTGTTACTTAGTTTGACCTGGGAAACTACCAATGGCGCTCCTTCGCCCAGATGGACAGCGAGGCAGAGAGTTTCGGACGCGGACTGCGCGAGCTGGGTCTCAAAGCCAAGGAGAAGGTTGTCATCTTCGGGGAAACGCGCGCCGAGTGGCTCATCTCAGCTTTTGGCGCCATGAAGCAGAACATAACGCGTAACTCGAACTCAACTCTTTGTGAATGTACAAGTAAAAGTCAAACGGCTGTTGGTATGTAGTGGTCACCTTGTACGCTACCCTGGGAGAGGATGCGCTCATTCACGGCATTAACGAGACTGAGGTCTCCTGTGTTATCACCACACAAGAACTGGCCCCAAAAGTGAAGAATGTCTTGAAAGCCGTGCCTCGAGTCTCATTGGTGGTAAGTACTGACTAATCCCATCAGAGCGGTAGCTATTTCATTATATAGCTCTCAAACCTTTCAGATCATCATCGAAGATCAGCACAAGCCGCTAGACATCAGCAGCTTGGGTAACTTGATTCAAGTGCAACGCTTCAGGGACGTAGTCAAACTGGGAACGACATCCTCGCTGAGTGGAACACCACCGACCTCCCGGGACACGGCCATCATTATGTACACCAGCGGCTCTACCGGGACGCCCAAAGGTGTTCTCATTTCCCATCACAACGTTCTGTCCGCCATGTTGGCCTTCACCAACGTTGGGAAAGTCTACGAGGACGACGTGTACATAGCCTTCTTGCCATTAGCCCATATCCTGGAACTCATTGCAGGTTTGAGACGCTACCACTAGATGGCAAATCCAAATCTACTATCTTGTTACCATACATCTTGACTTCATAACGTTGTAATAGCCATTGGTGAACGACTGTAAAGACTCCTTCATAGCGGATATTATTCTGTATGTACCGAACCGTGTTGTTCTTCCCTGTGAAGAGAGAGAGAGGTAACAAGATGGCGGACGCCGGATGGCTGCTAGATGTGTTACTGGAATACCCTACATTCCCCATGTTGTGAACATTGTTTCCTTTACATTACTGTGCTATTGTAGAATGCATGTGCATGCTGTATGGTATACCTATCGGATACTCGTCGCCGCTGACCATGACCGACAAGTCCAGCAAGGTCAAGCGCGGATGTAAAGGAGATGCTACGATCCTGCGACCTACACTCATGGCTTCCGTTCCCGTATTCTAATATATCAATATACGCCAACTTCTCAATACAACCTTTGAATTTGTGTAGCTCATCTTGGACCGGATCTACAAGAGTATTGTGGAAAAAGTCGAGGGTGGCACTCCGTTCAGCAAGGCCATCTTTAAGTTGGCCATGGACTACAAGACACACTGGCACGCACGTGGATACGAGACTCCTATTCTCAACAGGTTCATCTTCAAGCCCATTCGGGATATGATGGGTGGTCGTGTCCGCTTCGCGCTGGCCGGTGGAGCTCCTCTCGCCGAGGATACACACAAGTTTGTTCGAGCGGCTCTGTGCACACCCATTCTGCAGGGTTACGGTCTGACAGAAACCTGCTCGGCTGCTGTCATCATGGATCCTTACGACAGGTCCACAGGAAAAGTTGGTGGACCGTTGACGTGCTGCGATATCAAGCTGGTTAACTGGGAAGAAGGTAACTACAAGGTCACCGATACCCCGAACCCACGGGGCGAAGTTCACGTAGGTGGCGACACCGTCGTCGAGGGCTATTTCAATCAACCGATGGACAAGAACGAAGATTTCTACGTGGAAGGAGGTCGTAAGTGGTTCAAAACGGGTGACATTGCCGAGTTATGCCCCGGTGGCGTCCTCAAGGTATCTTTTTGAACTCGAATAACTGCTATAAAGACGTATTTCATACTAATTTGCACGTGTTACTACTAGCCATAAAGATCAAGCACAAGTCTAAAAGCGCTCTTGTAAACTTAGATTGTGGACCGAAAGAAGGATTTAGTGAAGCTGCAGTACGGAGAGTACGTCTCTTTGGGTAAAGTCGAGTCTGAACTGAAGACGTGCTCTCTTGTAGACAACATCTGCGTCTACGCCGACTCTTCCAAAATGTTCACTGTGGCTCTCGTGGTACCCAACCCCGCAGCCCTCAAGAATCTAGCCAACAAAAGTACGTAACCTTCCCAATAGTGCTAACACTTCATATAACATGTTATTATAACATTTCTAATGGTTACAGTCGGGAAACAACTGGACACGGTAGAGGATCTATGTGCGGATTTGGGCGTTCAGAAAGCAGCGCTGGCGGAGGTTCAGAGCTTTTCGAGCAAATCGCGCCTGGAAAAGTTTGAGATCCCGCAGAGGATTCGGTTAGTTCCCGAAGTGTGGACCCCAGACTTGGGCTTAGTTACAGCCGCCCTTAAACTGAAACGCAAAAATATTCAAGACCGATATCAGTCGTTGATCGACTCTATGTACTCTTAGAACTAAAAGGAAACATTCACGTAGTTTCAAAATTTCCATAGTAACGGGACTTTTATTTGCTCCGACATTTTTCGGTTGAACTTCCACCTTTCAATACACTTTACTTGAAGGATCTTTCAACTTTCTTGACATAATTGTTACAGTTGCTTAAAGCCAGTTCAAGGACTTCTACCGCGTGCAAAAGATTGGGGATATCACAGGTGAAGTTGACAGTCTCGCCCCTGGTTCCCGCACCCTTGAGATTGAGTGCCATGGTGAACGTCGGTTCGAGTTGGTCAAAGCAAGCACGAGAAGCAAGCTGGACATCTAACCTCCATTCAAGGCTCTTGTATTGTGGAATGTATCTTGACAGATTCTCAAGAGCCTCACGGAGGACTTGTTCTCTCTCGACGTATACTGACCACAGGACTGATGCTTTCAAGGGTAAAATGGGCTCCAGCGTTCCAACAAAAGCAGCTTCAGGAGCCTAAAAAAAACTCTAATTTCAGAACGCAATAGCCATCAATGTGGGAACTGGTTACCCTGGAACGGACTGCTTCAACCAGCGAGAGAAAGAGATTTTCTGCAGATGACTTTAACTGTTCTCCGTCGATTTGCGTTTTCTCTGCAGATTAACAAGAAGATTATCAACACGCTTAGTACACGTAGCACTGCATACAGGATACCTGCATAATAGGCAAAGGCTTTTCTTTTCATCTGCTTTGACTTGTTCTGGATGTCGATTACGGTCGCCACGAACTCGGGCCATTCTGTTTATCAAACACGTTGACTATTTAACTTTTAAGTGTATTGCCATGTTGAAATTAAATATTACCATCTTCAGGAAAGTCACTTAAGAGCTTTAAATTGGCTTTCAGATAATCCGGTAGAACAAAAGTCATCCCAGTGCTGCGAAAGCTGTAATTGATGTACAAGTGTTAAATTGACAGTTGTTGTCCCCGATGTAAACAATCTCAGAAAGAAATAAGTTCTGGAGACTGCCGCTAGGTGGCGCTAAATTCTTCACATGGCCTTTTGAGGAAAATATTGAAATCTGTACAAAAATAAGTGAAGTTGAGAATATGTTTAAAACAAAGTATATTGGAATATTAATATAAAGTGTTTTGGAAGGGATGATATTGGAGAAATACATCCAAACAATGCGCCTTGAAAGTGGAAACACTGGGCACTACAACTGATGTACACTACAACACTCACTAGAGAAACAAACATGGCGGTTGTCGTCGCGAGTATTCAGGCCGAGCTCGAGAAAGCCCGTGAAAACCTCAAAGGAGTCGATGAATCCATTCGGAAAGTCATAGGCAGAGATCCTGCAGAATTCAGGTACATAGCCAAGCAATCAGATTCCTCCAACTTGTTCCCCGTAACTCCAGTTAATCCACGCTAGCTTGAACTGAACGTTTGAGCCGGCTTGTCATAAAACGTGCGATTGACATGAATAATTCATTGGCAGGAACGTTAGAGTTCGGACCCAGAACGAGGAGTCGAGGCTAGAAACTACTCAGAATCGCATTCCCAACCGCTTCCAGGGTCGGCTCGCACCACGCCAAGAAAGGAATCACGATCGCCAAGAGAATGAAGAACCTCCAATCAAAAGGATTGTCAGAGAGGGACCTGTGGGACGGTAATCAGATAAACCTTCTCAATTAGAACTCTGTTAAAGTTGGCTGTTTCAGGCCAGCGCCGTTGGTAGCCGTTGGAAACCCCCGGGGCTTCAAGGCGGAAGATGACACGTACGACGGCAAGGAACTCCCGCGGAAGGTAGCTGTTCACTCGAGAGTAGTGACAACCAAACCCGAGGACAACAAAACGAGGGATGAAGTCCTGGCGCAACAAAGGAAGGACACGAGGAGCAAAGAAAGGTACCACGACATGAAAACCTGTTCCCACAGTTTCTGAACTCGAACATTTGAACATGGCGTAGGAATCGAAGGATGTTTGGCTGTTTATTGGGCACGCTTCAGAAGTTCCGCCAAGAAGAAACGCTCTTGAAGGACAAGGTGAGTACCAACTTAAATTTTCATTGCCACTGTATGATTAAGTCGACACGGATTACTTCATCAGGAGGACAAACGGGCCAAGATTGAGAAGAAGCTCGACGAAGCTGCCCGACACGAGAAAGAGACCGTTCAGCAGGAGCGCCGACAGCTATTCCTCGAACGCAGACGTCAGCAAGCACACGTTCGTCGACTCGAGTGGAAAATGCACAGGATACGTGAGGTATGGTTTCACCCGTACTTTATCGATAGTAGGTTTCTTCCAATTATATTTGCTCATTTCTCATAATATTTCGGTATGAAGCCAATAGTCCAAATTACTTATGTATACCCGAATTCCATTGCTCACAGCACGACGAGTGGGAAGCTCGACAGGCACCGCTGATGAACTTCATTGCCACTGCAGCCGAACCAAAACTGTACTACCTTCCCAAAGTTCACAACGAAAAGACCGAAGACCTTCTTAGGACTAGCCAGCAAACTCTTAAAGGTATTCCAGTCAGAACCAATTAAATTATGTTCATGAATAGAATAACTGAAAGTAATGAAGTAATAAATGCCGGGAAAACGGCTATTCTTAATTTCACGTATTATGTTACCATTTAAAACGCTACGAGGCAATAATGTCTTCTGGTATTTCTGAATTGCTAGAATTGCTGGAAAGTAAACGACAGCAGCTGAACGAGGAGCTGGAGCGCGTCGAGAACCAGGTCAAGATGCGTCAAGATCGTGGCGACCGCGTTTCCGAAGCCAATGGCGAACTGGAGGAACTCGATGCCGAGCTGGAAATGTACTCGGCAGCTCTGGGCGACAACAAAGAGGAAGATATTCTGGCCAACAGCATTATGGAAGACTTTCCCGAAGAAAATGAAACTGACCAGGCCATGGAGTGACCTTTGACCCCGACCACTTTGCCCCCCCAGCCCCACCCCTCACGAAGAACCGACATGGAGGAACTTTTCTATTCATTTTCGTTTACTGATTCTGATCAATGGATTTTGCCCAAACTTTTGTACGTCAAGTGAGAGAAAATACAAGTGCTTGTGGAAAGATGGACGGTAAGAGCACGTGGATTTTATGGCGCGTAAAGCACAGGGCCCACGGGATAGTATAATTTTGTGCTGAAGGCGCGCTAAAAGTCACTGAGGCGGCTAATTTGGCCCTCAATACACGTGGTTTTTCTGTCTTGGTCACATTCAACAAGAGAGGAAAATATACGACACGGCCGCTGTTTACACCAAAATCATCGCTGGCTTTCCGTGCCATTGATTCCACCGCGTCCCTTTTGTCAATGGCCGAAAAACCTCGAGAGTTGCCGCTTCAGCCACACCCCCGTGCGAGAACGCGTGTAGCGCCACTCGTTTAACACAGCCTCTTGAATCACTCGGGAGCCCTGGGAAAACTTGGCCTGGGGCTTCACTTGATAGTTGCCAACTACTTGCAGCTAGTTCCGCATATAAGTCTTGGATGTTTCATTACATTGAATAGCCGGCGACAACAGATACTGCAAGTCCGTGGTTTGAGGTCTTGAGCAGTTAAAGGGATTGTGCAAGAGTCGCGTCTGCTGAAGCTGTCGTTGGTTTTTCACACATCCATTACGAGTACTTAGGTGTTTTTCTATCGCCGTTTCTCCCCTGAAAGAGTTGAACAAAAGACTGAGAGCACTGAAGAGACCGTGACCTATTGAATAGCTGTGAAAGCATCTTCCCTTTATCAGATAAATACAGTCGCCACTGCCGCAATTCACATCCACATGGGCTTAGCTAAATAAATAAATAACTACCCGCCGGCTAAAGTTTGCCGTGAAGCACACAAGGAGAGGCCTTTTTTTCTCATTCGGGAGGAGAGCGTAAAAAAAGCCAATACAAAGGGACCAACCAATACAACTTTGCATACGGGGGAGAGTTGAAAGCCGGTCGAGACAGAGAGGAGTATGGAGCCCTTGTTGATTTCTACTGTGGTTTTTGCGAGTCTTTGTGCGCGTTTTCAAGTCGCTTTAATGGGTTACGCACTAATGCCTTCTAATAGCATCAAGGTGCCGAGAGAGACACCCCAGCACCTATTCAAAGCCCATTCACCTATCAGCCAGCTAAATAAGTTCATCTGCATAGGCAACGCATATATCAGGATAACCAATCTTGCCCAGTCGAGACTACTTTAGCCTTCACAAGCTCGTCTCAATCACACGCTTTTACCGGTTTGAATCTCGTCCTCTCAAAGTACCCTGCTGTCGTCGTAGGTAGCGACTTCTTCGGGATCTTTCGCTTATTTGCTTATAGTCTTCCCTGTTGTTTTGCAAATGAAGCTATATATTCTGTTTAACAATCTGGTACAATCTTTTAAAATACTAGCTGTTTGTAAGACAAGTAAAACTGTTTCAATCTACAGAATGTAAAATACATTAGCTACTTCGGGGCGCCTTCCCGAACTCGTCCCGAGCTGGCTCGGGAAGAGGAGAAAGAAACGAGTGAGGGGGGGGGGGAAAGCAAGTTTGAAAGTGGAGATATTGCATTGAATGGCTTTATGAAGGTTCTGCCAATGGAGAATCATTGAGGATTGAGGCCAGCAGCCGTCGTCCAAGGGGTCAATAAGCAATTTGTATGCGCTATTGGCCATTCAGTGGTCGTACGGACACGCTGCATACGCTTTTTACACCATTACGCAACTCTTACCGCTAATGCCATAATCCCCTCGTCACCAACGGCAGCCACACAAGAGTTATTTCCTCATAAAAGCTGTACTTTGCTTCTTCCACTTCATGACTTGATCGCCATTTTGCGAGCGTGCTGTCTGTTTGTTTGTTGTTACCTGCAGCGTTGCCATTTCGTAACTTTTAAATCCGTCAGCGCCTGGGAAATCCATTGAGAAATCGAGCTATATAGCCCCATTTATACCGCAGTTAAAGTGGCCAACGGTCATTGGAGCTGGGTTTACTGTTGTGCTAATGTACTTGGATATTTATTCAGTTCCTTTTTTCCTCTCCCTCTCCTCCCTTGGTGCCCGGATGAAAAGAGCGGGGGGAGTCACTTTTTCTATAGACAGATAGAGAGAGCGAGCGGCGCAAGGGGAGTGTTTGATACGTACGGAATTTTTTTCTATTATTATTGTTGTGTGTGTGTATGTGTGTGTGTATATGTGATCCTCGTAGTGTGTCATGTGAAAGAGAAAAAAAGCGCAGGGATTGCCACTAATGAGGCTGTTAAGAAGCTTTATGGCAGTCACACACATTGAGGGTAACTTTTACCTCTGTGTTTTTTATTGGCTTGCTCGTGGTGAGCCTTTTCGCAGGCGGCGACTCCAGAAGAATCCGAGAATCTAACGTTGATAGAAGAATCAGCGCAGTTGTTGCGACTGGGTTAATGAGGGAGACAGTGTGCGTGAAAACGCGGTGAATATGGGGCAGCGTTGTTGGGTCGTTTTGGAGTAAAGTGGAGTCGTAAATCGTGCGGCTCGTAAAGCTGTCACACCGTTAACTGGATCTGGGCATCAATGGGCCATTATTGCCTCACGACTTGTGTGTGTAGGCCTACAGAGTGAAGCCTATTTCCACATTGGCTACCTCCATATTTCCAAGTGTAGTCTCTGATTTATGCCCATCAACAACACTATGGACAACCTCCATTGGATCCCCAAGCTGCACTTTATGGTTCGCTTCTGTCTTTGGTTTGGTTATTTGATCGTTTGTTGGTTTGTTCCTCCCGGTCTTCTTGTTCTCAGTATGTCCGAATGTTTGTGTTGTGTATCTTGTAACTGTAAGTAGATGATGTCATTCGTTTAGTTGCCATAGATGTGCACAAGTTCAATGGAGAGTCGTTTGAAATGCGACGCGCATGTAAAATAGAGAACTGAAAAGCACAAGGACGGGAGTATGGATTTAATCGTGCGTAACCGGAAACGAGTGCGATGAGATGACCTGTCATGACCTAATGCTAGTCATTCATTCTTTGGTGAATTAAAAAGAGAGAGAGAGATCGAGCCAGAGAGGGAAAAAGATGGAGAGAGAGACAGAGAAGGAGATATTCAGCGGCATTGAACTGAGTCGGGCCGGATTAATTGCACGCTCATCCATCGACGGTGACACGTGAAACATTGTCAAACGGAGGCGCTTCCTCTGATACACACACACACACCAAGGGGTTCTCCACTTTCCGTTGCTATCCTCTTCTCTCTAGCCCTTCTAGAATCACATGTTCCCTCTCATTTAAAAACCCTTGATCATAGTTTCACAGTTTGCTTGTTACTGCCTCGTACAATTGCTTGTTTGTTTGCTGGATGCACGAATGGAACGGTCGGGCGAGCAAACTGATTAGAAGAGCACATTGTCCAACAAGGTGATTAGTTGGATGTAGAGTGCGCTGCTTGAAGAGATATGGCGGTAATGTGGGAGACGGTTTGGCCATTAGTGATTGGAAGAGAGGGAACAGCAGCACAGGCCGAAGCTTTTGTTAAACAATGGGTTTTGATGCAGCCCTTAATGGCGGCAAGAAACTAATGCGTCGTCATATGTTACGGTCACTTACATTACATGTTTCCCCTCCTCGCCAGTTCAGCCATCAAGACTGTGCAGCGCTATCCTCGACTAAGTGCCAATTAGCAAGCCTTAACTGTAACATCCACCTTCAACCAATCATCAACCATTTCCAATTCACTTCCACTTGGACTGACTCTCGCATTTCATCTTTTCAGAATGACTCGCTAGACGGGATCGTGCACTGTTATCCCAAAGGCCCAGATTCTGAACAACTGTAAGATATGATGTCTAGAATCTTGAATCGAGGTTTCGTCGTAAGAATGGGAGTCACTATGGAAGATTCATGAATCGGAGTGCAAGCCCATGAACGAATCATTCACCAAGGTCAACTGAATGGCATCTGAAAACGCATCGATAAACGATTCACTCACATGTTCAGTAGTTCCTATGATTCACACTAAGAATGACTCAAAGATTCATCAACCGAAAACGTAGGCGTCAACCGTACTATATTATGGAATGCATCGATATAGCCGTATCTCTACGATCAGTCTTTAATATGACTCAATGACTCATTCCATCTGTGAAATGGCACACAACAGGGAATCATTCTGACCTACTCGTTACAGTTCATTCGCATCCTCAACACCAATCCAAGTACCTTAAACATGGGACTGAACAGTTTGATAAGTTACTCTCGACAGCTTAGAAAGGAGCAAGATTCCTTGAGAGTGATTCCCGAAAGCCAGTGAACGCGCCATTATGAATCGACGAGGTGTAGCGCGCCCATAAGCCACGTAATGGAGCATCACATCTTCCGCAGCAGACGACTTTCAATAGGCTCACATTTGTCCGCTTGTCAAGCCGCAGCCAGGGTCCGCTACCTATCCTACTTATTGCAAATGAACATAACACAAGCACGCCTTTAACTTGAATCGAGTTTAACCCTATCCCTCGATGCATTTGGAGAGACATTCCGAGTTAATCAGAGTCGTGCCCAGTCGATTAAAAGTCGTGATTCTTTTCCGGATGGGCGCAATAAGAGCATCTTGCATCGACGGGCATATCAAGATGGTCATATAACGACGCATTGGGTCATTAAAGATAATTAAATTACTACTTAATGTGTTTTTTAAGAGAGTCGTCAAGTGTGGCTGATCTCGGTGGGTCCCTTGCCTTTGTCTGGGCGCTGCAACGAGTACCCCGGGAATCATTGCAGTGAACGAGCTACAACCGCAAACCTTTCCATTCTCTACCCTTTTTCCACATCAGCTTTGAATTATGGCTCTTTGTCTTTGGGCACCGCAAACAAAACGCCCATTGATCCAGTTGCATTGGCGAAAAACAGCCACATGTTTTAGCGGAAATAATCGCCGTGCTGTGATGAATGACGCTCTTGCGGTTACCACTCGGCGCAGAATCAATTTGCCAAAACACTGCTATTCAACAGGTTCCATCTCGGTTGGTCACCAATTTGCACTGAATTTATTGCGTAGTCTGAAATCGCAGAATTCACTTGATTACAAGCTGAGTTCTCTAAAGTTTCTATGGCTTTTGACCGTTGCTTTTTTAAAGCCCAAGAATGGCGAGGGTTGTGTGAAATGTTGTCCTCAGAGTGAAGTGCGCACATGGAGAATTCTTTTCTGGACTGTTAACGACGTTACGACGGCCCCGCAGCTTTTATTTGCCGTTTTACTTGTGCACGCTTTACTTGTGGCGGCTAATAAAACGCCGTGCCGTGGAACACCAAATGGACGACAAAAGAACAGACAAAGGACATGACGTTCGTCAGTGTGTACATGATGAATCCAACACTCTTAGTCCATATCTATGAATCATAGACGGATTAACTTAATGACCATTCGTTAGGTTAAAAGGCGATAACTGAATTGGTGTAATGAGAGTGTATACGTGACCGGATTGACCAAAGAAGAGCGTGAGACTTGGTTTACAAAAGTCGAAATGTTGGGACAAAAGGTCGTCACAGGTCGAACCAGGGGCAATGGAACAATATACACGACCGGGACGGGGTGGGGGGGCTGCTGGCGGGTAATTCGAAAAATTCAACTGGGAAAAAAGAGTTTGTTATTGATTGCGGTAAAAATGTTGCGCAATCAATGGCCGGGGGTCATCGATCACGTGGTCGGCTGATTAATCAACGTTGACTCCGATAAAGCCGCCGCAGAGGTATCGGTACTCGTATGCAAATCGCTGGCAGCCATTCAGTCGACCACACGGCCCGGAGAAAATTCAATTTATTTAAAGGCCCCTTGAGAGTGAGAGACACACACATACAAGGGGAGAAGGAAAAAAAACACAGAAAGCAAACGTATTCATCACGCTTTAGAGTCATATGTGAACCGTGCGTGTGTGTGTGGTTTCTCGGGCGACGCGCGGCCGTTGTACTTATTTGAGTTTAGGTTCTATTCAACCATCTGGTCATTTGAGCTCAGATTGCGTTAACTTCAGCGTATTTTGAGAATCATGTAAAGGCACTTGTCATTATAACGTGCACAGTCTAGAGCCTCGAAAAAAAGGTTCTGAATGGTGGACCTTTAGGATTTTATTTCGGCTAAACTTATAAGCCGATTTGAACGAAACTTTAAGGGTGCATTAAGCACTACTAGGACTAGATTCAGTATTTCTTGGGTAGCTCTAGCTTTGAAAGTGTGCGAGCAATAAGCAATCAACTTTCCCCCAGCAAGAGCCCCTTTTTTTTACTGCTCTGTAGGTTGTACGTGATGGAAGGGATTCGTAAATGAGTTTCATGAATGATTTGCATACGAGGGATTCAGTTGGGATTCATATAAGAATCTTGAGTCTTGGATCTTCAAAGGATTAAGTATATAACTTGCGTGGATGGTCAATCTACTTATCGAGTCATGTAGCGACTCCTTGGAAGGTCATAACAGATTTGAATCATAACGACAACTCTATGACTCACAGGATTCAAAGAATCATCCAAGAGTCATATACGTAGAAACCGCGGTAGATCATTACAGGATCCTCCAGAATCACTTCAAGATTCCTCGATGAATCTTCAAGCAGTGGCGCGTTATAAGATGGGGAAGACGGGGAGGGGGGGCAATGCTGCGAAAAGGAGTCGATTCATTTGCATATGGCGTCGCCATGAAACCATGAAGAATCAAAAGGAGCCCCCTTCCCCCTTCCGGACATTGGCCAGACAATGGCTAGACAATGACTAGACAATGGCCGGCAGTTTTTTGGACTGAGCGGCGCTAGTTTCCAAACGAGGAGACCATAAGAAATGCCCAATGAACGGAAGAAACTGCGGAAAAAATTCCCAACAAGAGCCACTTTAATGAATACGCCTCTCATAGAAGTCTGTATTGACCACGCCTTGCCACTTTTGGCCATTGGCCATCAACTATTGGTCGCGGAGTTGTCCTTCAACTGTTGATATAATTCTATCCCCGATGCGAAAAAAAAAACACATGAGACGTTCAGCATGCTGAATTATCACTGGATCCTCAAAGGTTCAGGATCTGTAATCCTGTTCAACATATTAACAGCAGTGATAAGTGCTTAGTTCAGTACGTCGCCGACTTCGTGAATTTTTCAATCGGGAGTATCGGCTATCCAATAGGATATTTGGAATATCGTAGAAGAATCCTCGAAGCAAGAAGAGATAGAGAGGGGAAAAAAGGGAGAATTATGTTTTTGTGGTGGGTGTCAGTGGCGCTTTTAATGGTCTCGTGCTTTGCTCAGGTTAACCCAGAAAATGCTCCCACACACGACAGCTCTGGGAAAAGGTAATCGTTAAGGGAAAAAACGAGAAAATTGACATTTGATATAAATACTTTAATAGTTTACATCGCTATATGTCTGTGTATCTACCCGCCTATCTATCTATCTTTCTGTCTATGTATCCACCCATGGATAGATGAATGGTGACGGATATCTTGTAGTGTTTTGTCAACCGTCTTCTATCTGATATGATTTCCACTGTATCAGATCCATCCTGCTGTAAAACTTCCTCCCCCGGTAGTGATGTTTAGAACGGACTGTATAAAAGCTTGCCGTGACGTCTTAGTGGGGCAGAGTTTCTTCTCTGTACTCGTTGGCGTGTATCTTCAATGCACCCCACTTTACACGGCATATCATCATGTCCATCTATCTGTTTATACTACATAACTGTGTATTTATCAAAGTATCTGTTAATCTTTCTCTCTGTCTATCTATCTATCTAGGTATCTATCTAGGTATCTATCTATCCATCTATTTGTGGTGTCTATCTGTCTATCTGTCTGTCTGTCGGTCTGTCTATCTATCTATCTATCGAACTCAATCAATCTATCTATCCGTCTGTCTATATGTATCTACTTTTCTATCTATCTATCTGTCTATCTATCTCTTTATATTTTTAGCTGTCCTTCTGCTTATCCATAAATCATCCGTCTACCTATATACTCTATCTAGAACAGAAAAATCCCGACATTCTTCCGTGTGTTTTCCACGTTTTTTTGCCCCAACGTCAAAGCGCGTGAGAGCGTCTATCAGCAGGCCATGGCCATAGAGGATAGGCGTGTCAGCCAAGGGGTCACTCTAGCTCGACTCGAGGGTCTAATGAATAGTGGCTGAATAAGCCTATTCTATTAGCTTCTCGTCCACATGATTTAATGACTTGTGCCTCTTTTCTCTTTAGCTGCCAACTTTTGTATATGTTGCAGCTTCTCACGCTGCTTCGGACCTTTTCACCGTCGCCATCCTCTTTTGTTTCAGCAGAAAAATAACAGCGCGCCAGCAGCTGCAGTACAGCGCCCCAATAAAGATTCACCAAAAAGCTCCAAAAAACACTCGAAAAGGACCATAGAGTACGAGCGTGGCTTTTTCTGTTTCTCCACCTTGAAAATCCAATGCATAGAGGCGACTCGGTGAGAAAAGCCCCCGGAGTCTGGGAAACGTGTTAAATAGAAAACGCTGTTTGATGAATCCAAGCCATAACCAGAGCAAGGGTTAAAATGCTGGCAGGGTGAGATAATTGCTTTACACTTGGAGATTGCCAGCGAAACACACGAGGCGCATGTTAATTCAATTGTTTTTCCACTGTGGCAAATGCAAAAGCTCTCTCTCTCTCTGACGTTTCGGGGCTAAAACCTTGTTTGCTAATTAACACGCTTTGTTGACACGCGGGCGCGACAGTGTGTTGACTGTGCGTCTCTTGCTCTCCTTTTCAACTTTAAACTGAACATATTAAACAATGCCGCCTGGGTTCTTTTGAAGAATCAAAGGGTCCTCTTTCGACGCTATAACCAGTTTAAGTTTGACTCCATCTATCCGTCTGTGTATATCTGTGGAGCTATTACGTATGTGTCTATCATTACCCAGCTATCTGTGTACAGTCTAGAGCCATACGAAAAGGGTTCTTGCTAGGCGAAAGTTGATCGTTTATGGCACCCAAGTTGCAGATATAACAGCCAAAACAAAATACCCAGTGTAGAACTGGTATTACTTTATAGTCGAGTAGAGTTTCGTCGAAATCGGGTTGTTAGTTTTGCCAGAATAAAATTCTAAATATTCCAGAATCTATAAATTGATACCATTCAGAACTTTTTTCTGTACCAGCTATCCATCAGTGCATCTAAGGCAGCAATCTGTGGACTACCCTATAACCTATTCGGTTGTCTTGATGTCTATCCGTCTATCTATCTATCTTTCTATTTTTATTTCTAACTGTCCGTCTGCTTATCCATAAAGTCATCCATCTACCTATGAATCTGTCTACCTATCTATCTATCTATCCATCTGGCTATCTATCTATCTGTCTGTCCTGTGTATCTATCTGTCTATCTGTTTGCTTATTTATCTCTCTATCTATCACTCAATCTATCTATCTATCTATCTATCTATCTATCTATCTATCTATCTATCTATCTATCTATCTATCTGTCTATCTATCTATCTATCTATCTATCTATCTATCTATCTTTCTATCTTTCTATCTTTCTATCTTTCTATCTTTCTATCTATCTATCGATCTATCTGTCTATCTACCTATCTGTCTAACTATATATCCATCTTTCTATCTTTCTATCTAACTATCTACCCACCTTTCTATCCATCTCTCTGTCCATCTATCTATCTATCTGTTTGTTTATTTATCTACCTATCTATGTATATATATATCTATATCTATATATATATATATAGATTTATATATGTGGCCATGTATGTTTATGACTTTTGGAAGGATTACATTTGAAATGATTACTCTGTGAAACGGTACAGTTGGTATATTGTGACGATTAAGCGAATCAGGGTTCAGAGTCGCTCGAATGACTTATGGGTCCAGAAAGACGAGGAAAAAATAGGGCATGACGGTAAATAGATTTAGTATAGTGCACACAGTAGGCCTTTTTTTCAGTTTTGGTTTCGATCATTACAGTGGCTCGCAATTTCTGCACGAGTGATGAGTTTCGTCGCTGATGGTCAAGCAATGGTCCTGGTTAATGGAAGCTCCAGTCCATTACCGATTGGAGCTTATGCCTTGCATTCAAGGCCCCGCTGCTACGGACCGAAAAAACCTCCTAATGGCCACAAAAAAGTCGACTCTCAACCTTGATCTTGGCTAACCTTGACCTTCCTTTTGCCTTGGACCATAATGAATACATCGAAAACAGATGGATGGTCCTCGCACGCGTCGATTGACAAAAAAAAACCTGGGGAACCTGTGATTTTTTGCCCATTTCGAGTAGCACTTTGCACGTCGACTGCTATGATATACGTATTGATCGCTAATTGCATAGCTCGTTAATAGAAGCACAAAAAATAACAACACACCGAGACCCTTAACACCAGTGTTGTATCAACAAGGTCTTGCTAACGCACGGCGATTGAAAACTGATCAATGAAACTATCGGAATTGCATTCTAAGAGCTCTAGATGCCATATTGCTGGAAGTCGGAATAAACAAAAAGTTGTGCTGGATTGCAGATTAGGTTTATGAGGTGGATCCGAAACTCACCGCGTGTTGATGTGGTAACCGCCTCTGATGAGGTGAGGAATATACAAAACCAGCAATCGATTTCACGGGCCAGCAAATCGATCAACTAGTTGAAATGGAACCTTGATGATGCGATTATAAAATCCCCGTATAGCAAATGGCGTCTTTCTTTGCAACTGGTATTATACGCTCCGTGATTTTTTTCGAAATCCGTTAGACGCCAGCGCGTCACGTGACCAGTTTCAAATGTTGCAACGGGCGCCCGGTGATTTTGTTCAATGCGTCGCTTAATTTCGCTGACGCCGGCGTTAAAATTTTTTGTTCATTTCACTTTTAAAGTCTCGTACATACGGACGGACGGACGGGTTCAACGAGGCTGACATTATTGCGCCTAATTACAAGGCTGAATTGCACATCGGCAGCCGTTGATGAACACTCGAGTAAATTCGCGCGCGCGGGGTATAAAACCCCCAACCCTCTCAGCCTGGTGTTTCTCTGGCCCGGGACAGACCAGACAGTGATGTGTATTTAACAGCTCAGTTGACTTATTGATCAAGGCGGCCATGTCGAGTTTAATGAAGCACGGCTAAAAACGGCCAATGAATTGATAATCAACTTGTTCCTCCGTGCAGCTCCCATTCAGCGCCTCTTATTCCAACCTAACAAGATTGACAAGTGACGATCATAACGGCCATTGTTTGCCAACACACCCCCTCTCTCCTGTGTTGGCTTACTGGCCATTTTTTCCGCGCTCGCCAAAACGAACCAAAACAATGGGCGCCGCCATCTTGGATTTCTATAGCCCCTTGGTTGTTAGACGGAGCTGCTAATGCGCTTAGCGCTTTCAACTGAGTTTTTCAACTGAAAAGTTCAGTCTCTTCTAATTAAGTGAAGCCATATTGTACTTACCATCAGCTAATTGACAACGACTTTATTGCAGCAGAGTCGCTCAATGAAGGAGACGCTCAAGCTGCATATTTGTATTACCCAGTGATATTGCATTACAGCAACACAACAGAACGCTAAGGAATTGATATTTCAAGCGGAAAATGAATGGCTTGACTCGATTGGGACGGTAATAAGTGGAAAAAGAGCGACATGGAGAGAGAAAGGCAGGAGGCGGACAATGAATCAACATATGCCGGACTTATCCATGATTTGATGACTTGGGCGGCCGCCATTGTTCCTTATTACACACATACATCTAGGCCTACGTATACTAATACAACAATGGCCCAATAGACAAGCAAGAAAAAAAGACAGGCTGACTTTGAGGGTTCATCAGGAGAATGACAAAAGTATCTTCAACAAAACCGCCATTACTGCTACTGCAATCGCGGATATATGCCCCGGTGATAAGGATACCGGTTGGTGGTAATTTACGATAATGTCTTGATCAGATGTCGCTCTATTACAACAGATCTAGCTAACTTTTGTCAAAACCCCCGGGGTCTATCCATAATCGCCAACAGCCAGGGCAATAGTCATTGTTGTGCATATCGAGAAGGTCCGGTCACGTGACTTGACCATTGACCACCAGTGTCCCCCAACCAGACCGACTCGGCCCCGACTCCTTGTTTATACAAATAGGCCACTATGGAAAAGTTGTCGGCAAATTTTCCACTCTTCCGATGAAAGACATCCACACACACGCACACACCAGGCACCAGGCGACAATGGGACCCACGCGGGCTGAATAGAGTCCCGGCGAGTCACGTGACCGTCAAGCCCGGGCTTTACAATTAGCCTCAGTGGCGCCACGCGCGGTGCGACGCTGCAACTAAAAAGCTTCGAGTTCTTAGCATTTGTTCAGCCCAACATTGGATTACTGTGATTAGAGACTCTGCTGGTCTTTGTTTAACTTTTCGGTCAAGAGCAGCGCACGCCGCTTGCCTCGCTTCGAGATGACTAATTTCCCCAACTCGCCTTTTATCAACATTACCCCCTCTGTCTGATGTATAGTATGATACCGGACAATGTCCGGACAGAGGACAGTTATTAGCTGGTGCCATAAGTATTCGTAATGAACCTTCAGGATTGTCGTCTACTAACTGCAGAGGCGGATACGAATAGATACCGGAAACGGTTGGGTAAAAAACAGTGAAAAAATCTACTACAAAGTGATGAGTCAGACCTCCACGTGAGAGGTTGCTAATTGCAGGCAAAACTCATAAATCTGGGCAAGAAACTGACCTGTCAGACAGACAAACACAAAAAATCCAGTGCTCAGTCAATCGCCTGTTACTCTTACAATAACAAGAAGGAAAGAAACGTTCTACAGTTTGAAAAGAGACGGGAAAAATTGTTTTTTGTCTCTTTGTACAGTGTGAATTTGTAACGGTATAAAAGGCAAACGATGATGAATCACCATCAACGGGAGTATAAAAAAGGGTTCTTGCTGGGGAGAAGTTGATTGCTTACTGCTCCCACAGTTTCAAAGATCTAGCTACCCAGAAAATACTGAATCCAGATCTAGTCGTACTTAATGCACTCTTAAAGTTCCGTTTTAATCGGAGTGTTAGTTTCGCCAAAATAAAATCCGAAAAGTTCCATAGAGTCGATAAAAATTTCCGATAAAATTACGACGTCAATGACGATGTGAAGGTGAATGTTCATGGGGGCGCGCGGGGACATGGAAAGAGTGACAATTAGTGAGAGGGAAAGCGTTGTTCGAGTGTCCACTTGAACACGAACGACAATTCAGCGTCTATACTGACGCGACCGGACCAATTTGAAGCTCTCGCACCTCGTCAGGTCACGTGACCTCAGTCGGCCTAATTTCTCGGCAAATGAGGAAGCCCCGACAGGGTTTTTACAAGTGGCTCTCCCTCTCAGCGGCCATATACTTGACTCATCGCCGTGACACGCGCATATTTGCCCTCCGGCTATGGACTTTTATCTGTCAACCAATACATCCTATATGGAGCATACGAGGTCAAAGATCATCTAAAAGTCCCAAGTCTTGTTGTATAGATCCTTCGATAATGTGAGGTCAAAGGTCAATAGGCTTTGGTGTTGCTCACTCAAGGCCTTTCAAGGTCATTCAAGGTCAAAGGTCGTCAAGGATCCGTCAAAGTTGTACATGAACCTTCAAATCCCGGTGTGCGAGTAGAGGTGCGCTTATTTGCCCTGAGGCTATTTCAGCGCGTTCCTCGGTAAAATGAAGTATTTGCCCGAAAAAGTCGAAACAGAGGGGTCACATAAGGTTACGGAAGGCCAGTCAAGGGCATAAATAAATTAGCATTAAAGGCTTCTAATGGGTGTCTTTGGCTCCAAGGGGCAGGAAGGGGGGGCCATAGTGGGCAAAAGGGCAACAGCTGCCGATGACACCGTGAACTATTGTCACCCAACCGGGCACTGCTCAGCCATCGTCCAGTCACTCTTCTGCTCCAAATAGCCATTAGCAGTGGCCCTCTTCACATGTCCCGCTCAAATAGAAGGACAATTCCAGTCATTGATATCGATTTGCCTATCGCTATCGATTATTCATAGTTGTTGTATCGGTATATAAGCAACGGTAATTGAGCAAGATACCTAAGAGTTGACTAGTATGCTTTGCCTTGGGGAAGAGATCTTGAAGTCCCGAGATGGTTATCGGGTACCGTTTTCGGAGTAACCGGTAACCGTTTGGATCAGCGCTATGAGTCATGCCCTCCAATGACGCATTCGGCCGCAAAGTTCTTTCTTATTCATCAGTAGACGCAGAACAGGTGGGGCGCGAAAGAAAGCATGGTGAAAGCAGGAACTGACAAACAAACAAACATATGAACAAGCAGATAAACTACTAAACAGCTAAACAAAGAAGCAAACAAACAAACAAACAAACAAACCAAGAAGCTAAGTAGTCTTAAAAAGAACAAACACATTCATCAACAAACAACCAAAGAAGACAGGCAGTCTTAAACGAAACAAACACGTTTACGAACATACAAACCAAAAAGCTCAGTAGTCTCAGAAAGAACAAAGAAGCGAACAAACAAACAAACCAAGAAGCTCAGTAGTCTCAGAAAGAACAAAGAAGCAAACAAACAAACAAACAAACCGAAAAGCTCAGTAGTCCCAGAAAGAACAAAGAAGCAAACAAACAAAGAAGCAAACAAACAAATAAACAAACAAACAAACAAACAAACAAACAAACAAACAAAGAAGCTCAGTAGTCTTAGACGTAAACAAACACATTCATCAACAAACAACCTAAGATTACAGGCAGCCTCGAACGAAACAAACAGGTTTAGTCCCAAACAAGCTAATAGGAAGAGCATACCAGAGAGGAAACAAGTGGGCCAGTGCGCCGGCGACGAGGAAGTAAAAGTGAGAGTGAAATAGGTAAATAAATAATGCGATGGTGAATTTGCGTGACGGCCGGAAGTGGACGGGCACGGAGAAACAGAGCCACGTGCAACGATTAAAGCCACCAATATCACTAATAATCAGTTACACTTTGCCGCCCAATTGCACACACCTGCGACCGGCCATACACTCATCCGTCCCCACTGCCACAACATCTCTCCAATTCACCTACCGTCACCATTGCTAACTGACTAATCACCTTAAACAACCAACAAACAAACAATCTGGAAACGTCACCAGCAACAAACAAATAGAGGAACAGTGAAAAGAACTCGAGCATTTGTCAAGACTATGAACGCCAACCGTAGAAACAAACAAACATTAGATCAAAGTAGTATGGTCTGCCCATCAAACAAACAAACATCACATGTGCTCGGGTAAACTACATTGCCCCAACTATAAGAAACAACCTAAACAGACAAAGACTCCAACCATATAAACAACCAACATATTACTGAACAAGCTGAAGAACCGACGAATCAAACAATCTACGAAACGGACAAACAACCAACTAAAACAAAACCAAGGAACAAACAACCCACAAGTAACCAACTAGCAAAGTCATGAACAACGAAACAAACAAGCAAACAAACAAACAAACATATTTTATCGAACAAACCAAAGAACCAATGAATCAAACAACCAAACAAACAATGCACAAAAGGCAGGCTTTGCCCGCCATAACCTAACCATCTAAACAAACAACAAGAAGAAGATCCAAAGAGCCAAAGAATCATAGATGAGCTCATTAGCCGAGTCATTAACAACCAAACGAACAAACAAACACGTTTCCCCATTTAAGGGTTCAACCACTTGGACTAAAAGGAGTGTTTTAATAGCCTAGTTAAACCGGTTCTTGGTCTGTCTCCCTGCCAGACACACAAGAGAAATTCCTCCGCTTCCGTTCTCCATCAGGCGTCGACGTACACGTTCCAGTAATTCTTCTTGTTCCAGAATACTGGACGCGACTTTCGCAATCTTTTCCATTTTCAATTTCCTGCCCTTTTAATTTCCACTAAATCGATCAAGTCTACCTATCGATTAATTACCCACCGGTTAATGAATAGCTGTTGACCTTTGACCCCCCCCTCTGTCCATGTCTTGCAGCATATGTGACTTGACCTCCCCACCCCCCTCTCACGCGGACACACGTGTTTCCTTCACTTTCACCCTCTGTATTCCTCCCTCCCCCCCAGAGAAATTTATTTATATTTACGCCAACCTTGCCAATCAAGGGCGGAAATGAATTGGAGAGGGTGGGGGAAGGGTGCGGCGGCGGGGGCAGTGGTTCCTCCTGGGGCCGCTAGATGGCGCTCCTCCAAAACACCCGCATCAAAAACAACCCAAAGAGCACATATGCTATCGATATAGGGGGTTGATGATGCACCGACTGACCACGTGTGTCGGAGACTCACCCCAATTGGCCAAGGGTTATTACCCTTAATTAGCGAATAAACCCTTTCCCTTTCAACCCCCCCCCCATCATAAGGGACCAGTTAACTTTGAGTCAACAATTAGACGGGCAAATATTATGTGCGAAAATGTGTATTGTATCAAAAAGAGAAAATAAATGTCGTCGTCAGCGGCCAATCTCATTCGTTTTATACACAAACAAGCCAGATATATATAGAGATGGATAGATTACACAGGAGGGTGTGGGGCGGGGCGGGAGCATTTGGAGAAAGACCATCGGGTAGCGCTTGAAACTGATTTTAAGTCGTCTGGGTGTCTTCGGCCCTCTCCATGAACCAACTGTGAAACGAAACAAGCGCGCACTTTTGAACTGATTAGAATCAAAACGAGATCAAACTAAAATACAAGAGAAATCATCGGGGGGATTTAAAATAAAAATAGCTAAAATAAAAATGCAAACCAAAAAAATACGTCAAAAGACTAGCACAAAACTTACAAAAATTAAGGAGAATAAAGTAGGTCGCTCAACACGCAAGAGATCTTGTAACCAAGTATAGGCTAGCGACTTGTACCAAAGGCCAGGGGCCCGTCTTTGGTATCGGTCGCTCCTGTACTAGAGATCCCATGTTGACAGCTAGGTGAGCGACTTGAACCGCAGATAGAAGCAGAAAAGAAAAGTCTGAAAGTGAAGAAAGTGGAACTGAATGATTCCAGTCATCCTCTTCCGAAATTAACTAAGGAGATCAATGTGAAAACAGGGCCTTTTCTTGGAGAAGAGCCGCAACATATGGTTTTCTTCGACACAGAAATCAAATAAATAGACTCGAAAAAAGAAACAAACAAACAGGCAAACAAAGGTATTTAAAAATCAACCCAGTTGTACACGCCCCTCCCCAAAGAAGACAGAAGACGAAATGTAACTTCACAAGATGGACCAATCATCGTCTTTGCATATAAATCATCACCCAGGAATCGCTTTGATGAGCTGCAACTCTTCCGAAATAATCAAAATACGCCTTTTCCCGCAAGAAAACCGAACAACAGAAATACACGGAGGAACAGAAAAATTGAAACCCCAAAATCGACGAGATACAAAAAAGTGGTCCACTTGGTTTCTCCACTAATGAAAGACGCTCCAATATGGGCAGTAAGACACACAAATCAAAGGGAATCCATTCCCAGAGTGACAGAAAAATAAGAAACGGAAAGTCGCAGGTTACAGGAACCGACGCATCAGGGCGCTCCACAAAAAGGCCAAAACCGCCGTGAACCAAGAAGACTGCCCAGTGGTTACCTAAAACATCAATTTACAGATAAACAGGGTTACAGTGTGAAGGATTAATTGATAATTACGGGTTGAGCTGGTGGAGGGCGCGACACGGAGAAAGTATCGGCGATCTGACGCAGGTCGCGGCCGACTTGACGCCAAGGGCCGCGGGCGTCGTTCACCTCGGCGGGTGTCGGGGTAGCGCTGAGGACATCTTCGCAGAAACTGAAAGTGGCCGTCGACGGGGTGGCCAGGTCCGGGCTGGCCGAGGGAGTGACGCTGGCCGAGGATCCGCAACTATCGAGGCGGCAGGTCAGGGGCGACAGGCCCCGGCGTGCCCGAAGATCCGCCGCTGACTCCCCGGGCGACTTTGCGCTGAGCACCAGGTCGGGTAGAGGCGGCTGGCCTGCTTTTTTCCCCCCAATAAATTCAAATAAAAAAATTAAGCAAATAAGTTTCTACGGGCAGGAAAATAAATTAATATATTTTTCTGTAAAAAAAAGTCCCTCTCGAATATGAGACGAGTTTTTGATGTTTGGAAAGTCATTGGAGACTTTGTGAGGACACGTGCAGCGGTCGTAAATTTCGCTTCAGACACGGCCCGAGAAATAAAGCAGAGACATGGGTGTCGTTTTTCAAGCTACCCTCTCTTTGTTTTTTTCTCTCTTCTCTATTCTTTCCTTCTCTTTCTTTTCTTGTTTGATTCTCCGTGGCAGATTTCTGATAAAACGAGAAACGGAAAAACGAAAGAGAGAATAGAAAAGGGCCAAGTGCAAACAGGTGGCAAAAGACAAGTTATGCAGTTTGAAACTGTTGGCCAGCAAAAAACCCAAGACGCATCCGTTGCTCGATAACTGGGCAAGCCGAGACTTGATTTCTCAGAGTCGCTCTGCCATAAGCCAGGTCAACGACCAGCGACGGCTAACAAAGGCCACTAAGAAATTGCGTCACGATTTAAGGGAGGAAAAATAAGACTCACCGTGCAAATGATTGCTGGCCATCTCAGGTGGGTTATTATGCACCACGTGTGCGAAGGCTGTACCCAGTTGAGCGATCACTTGCTCCAAGTATCGCACGTACTCGTCAGAGTATTTCGCTGTCGACGGTTTGGGTTCTTGGGGTTGGAACGGTACCGCGCCCACGTTAAGAAGCACTGAGAGTGACATGACGACTTCGTCTCGGTTAACATTCAACAGAGAGACGAAACGATTTGTTGGCAAACTCGCGGAAGGAGATCAGAAAGCTTCGCAGAGAGCTCCTCACTCTGGCACGTCTGGCTGACTACTGACCCGCTGCGTGACGCAGCAGGCTCGTTATATAGGTTGGCGGGCAGGACGCCGCCGGGCTTTAGGGGATGCCCCCCTGCGGCCAATCAGAGCGGTCGTAGTAAAAAGAGGGAGGGAGGCTACGGCTGAGACTTGTTTTGGCGCCAAAAGTACGAGACGCGCACGGCGCTATCTGCGCTGCTTCCCTGTTCCGCGAAAACGCAAGTCGGCACCACTTGTTGGAAATGGCGTCTTCTTGGAGTTCCGTCGAGGGGAACAACAAGTGTGGGTTCAATTGGTCCACCCCTTTCCGGGCTCAATACGGTCCACCCCGTGATTTGATCAGATTCCCACGTTTCAACCAACGTTTGTCAGGTGATGATGGTCCAATCGACCCCCCATACCAGTGGTCCAAACAACCCCATGTGCCTCCTGACACCCTTAAATTTATGAAAACCCGAGGTCATGCATGATTCATGTATGTAGATTTAAAGCCAGAAAAGTCCCCTTGCAGGGCCTGATTAGAAAACAAAGTGTTATTTCTATTCTGATTAAGGGGATTTTATAATTTTGAAAATTACCCGCTGATGGCCTATCACGGGCGCTTGATAACACAAGACGTCAAACCATCAAGCCCAAACACGATCAAGCCGACGAGTTCAATGTTAAAGACGCAAAACAATTTTGCGTCATTTTCTGAACATCTTACGTCAAGGAAACTGGGACGCGGGAATCTTGTTTTTTTGGGGGGCTGTCTTGTCGAACAGGTGCGCATGAGTCACGACGATAGCAGTCCAAAGAGGCGAACCAAGGTTGTCAAAGGTCACCAAAGGTCATTTACGTAGATTTGGGTGCTAATGTGAGAGAACTCCTTTTTTTCCCACGGACATTTGGCTCTGCGAATGAAGAGTTAAAAAGGAGCTACAGAGAAAAAGACAGGGGGAGGGAGAGAGAGAAATTGACCTCTGTCCACTCACAAAAGGTCACGACAGGTCACATTGCGAAATCTCACTGACCAGGGTCTATTCAAGGTAACACTCGATTACTTTTTATTACCTTACAGGCTGAGTTAACTGTTATTCTATTATCTATTGATCTATTGTTGATCAATAACATACGATATCAATTCTGAACACTGGTAACCACTCGAACTGAGATACGTTTATAAGGTTTTAGACTTTCTTAGTTAACCAAGTCGTGTGCAAAAAAATGGCTAAGATTAATGATAAATAAGATATATTAAAGACGATTCAGTATGGCAATCAGTTGGTTTATTAAATAAAACAACAAGGGATAAACGGCCGATAACATTGTGCTGGAAGCGGGCTGGCGATGACTAATGATAGCACACAAACGGCATGTTGGTCGACTCGGCAATTATTTCTCCCTTTTATCTTTTCCTTTTATTTCGCTGCGTCCACTACCGAATTCTTATCAGTTTGTCACACGGATAGGCAGATAAAGCAGGCCGTAGAGATGATAAAGCGACAGTGACGTCACCGTTTACTACAGTATCGCGTCTTGACGGAAACAAATGACGAGCGCCGGGCGCAACGCAAGGACACACACAAGCTTCCGTTTTCTTCAGTTGTGACGGTCTCCCTGGAGAAAAGACCAGATAAATGGCACTCATTCATTGAGGCTAAAAACAGCCGACAGTTTTCCTTTATTCCCCCCTGTTTATTATCATCTTCAAAACTTATATCTATCTATCTATAAACTATACGGCTATCTATCCCTTTGCGTATCTACCCATGGAATTATACGTCTATCTATCTATTCATCAAGCCAACTATCCAACTATCCATATTCATCTATCCGTCTATCTATTTGTCCGTCTGTCTGTGTGTCTGTCTATCTGTCTATCCATCTATCTATCTATCTGTGTATCTGTCTATCTATCTGTCTATCGATCTGTCTTTCTGTCTATCTGTCTACCTATCTTTCTATCTGTCTATCTATCTATTTATCTTACCTATGTGTCTGTCTCTCTACCTGTCATATCTATCTGTCTGTTTGTCTGTCTGTCTATCTGCCCGTCTGTTTATCTATCCGTCCGTCGATCCATCGATCCATCTACCTGTTTAACAATCTACCTATCCATCTGTCTATCTATCTGCCCATCTGTATATCTGTCTGCGTCTATTTACCTATCCATCTAGCCATCCATTTCTATATCCAACTTTCCATCTATCCCTGTATCCCCATCTATCCATCTATCCATCTATCTACCCATCTCTCTATCTAGCTATCTATTCCACCTGCCTATCCATCCTTCGAACTAACAAACTCCTGATTCGCGGCCCGCGGCCAGAGGATGGCGTAACGGTCCGGTATAAACGGTTCAAATTGGTAGTGGCACACGCCCGATACATTTTGTCCACGGGCGCTAAGCACTTTTGGGTAGTGAATCTTCTCGTTTTCACCACTGGTGGAAATAATCACCGCGAGACGCCCATCGTTGGGGTTTCCGTAATGACAAGAAACTCCTATTAAATGTCATTTTCACCAAGCCTATTACAAGCTGACCTGCTAGAGGCCTACGGACTGAGGCTCAGAGGCTGCGGGAACGTGCTACCGTCAATTAGAAACTTGTAATTTGCCACTATTGACTGAGAAACGCCCACAGACTCGAGCCTCGATGGCAGCATTTTCCAAAACAGCGTTGCCTAATTTCTGGAAAAATAAATTCGAGTGATTAGAAAGACACGCAGCAACAAGCCCTCGAGCGTTCTGGTCAATTAGGCTGTAATGTTCACTTTTTGACTCATGCTAATATCACGAGGCTTTTGCAGGTGGGAGATGGTCGCGACGAGCATCTTTTTACCACTTGATAACACTGCCAGTCTTAAAAACAAGAGACAGTATAATCTGCCTTCTTTGTTTGGGTCTCCACTGTTGTGCTCAAGTTAAATGAACGTTTTTCTCCAGGGAACGTGCCCTTTCTGGTGTATCGAGGTTTTTTCCGCCTCCAGGGTTGCCAATTATGTTTGCACAAGCTATTATTTGTAGGACCAACACTTAAAGATGGCCCCTTCCCAGTCTCCTCTTTCTCTTCGTCAAAATAACCATCAGTAGATTAACTGTTGTCTGTATATAGTAGAAACTGTTTGCCTCCTAGAGCGATGAACTAGAGCTACACCTAGTATCCTTAAGTCGTTATTCGCATAAATAGTCTATACGTGGTTTTGTATGAGTCAATGTTCGTCTGCTTCGGAATACAGCGTTGTCAGATATCTACTTAACACGACGCAATCGATCTGAACAAAATTTAGACACGTGTCGACTTGTCTCTCCAATCCAACTTAGACGTCTTCTTACTGAATACGATAACCCAACTTCTACACTGTATCTCTCATAACCGAGATCTGGTGCTACAAAGAGTATCTCTGTCGACTGTCGTCTGCTAGACGGATAAGATTGAAAGGGGATTGAGATTAAAGTATAGAAGCATATGAATCGAGATTGGTTTTTGAGGTTGGTTAAAGTGATGGAGTATAAACGGGGTGGCAAAGTGTTATTTGTTGATTTTGTTGGTCAATTCGCACGTGTTGCCAGGGCAGGTAGAAGTGATTACTTGAAGGAGCGCACCAGGTCAAAAGGCGCACGAGATGCGAGGCCCGCAGTCAAGACACCAGCGTTTCTGGGCGTTCACTATGGTAAACAAGAGTCCCCAGCCCAAAGAAAACTTCCACCAAATTACTCTTCGTCAAATCAACTCAACCTGAAACTCGTGGCTTATCAAGACCTTCCATAGATTTGGAGTTTCTCCCTTTCGAGATTCACTCGAAAACACCAGATCCCAAAGAGGAGTCGCTCTCTCCCCAGTTGATAGGCAAGGGAATCATCTGCCATGGATTAAGAATACCCTAGAATTTGCACAAAGAGTTCTGTTTGGTAACCCTCTTTCGCTGAGGAACCTGTTCTTCTGGTTCCGATAACAAGAGATTCACGAGAGAATCAGTGTCAAGAATCGTGAATCCTTGCAAAGTTCTTAAATCCAGTGGAGTAATGCTCTTACGGAGAGAATTCTTTAAGAATCATGTAACCAAGAATCGTAGAGTGACCATTACAGGAAACCTTTAATACACTGAGAGGGCAAATTACCTTTTGAAGAGATTGAAAGCCCGTTAGAAGAAGAAGAAGAGGAGGCCGAGGTGATTGTTGCAGATTAGCTTCCCGCTGGTCTGTTTAATTGGGTTGCGAATGGACGCACGCGCGCCCTTCTTCTTAGGGCTTGCGCTTTAATCACAAAACTCAATTGATTTACACCTTGATCTTTTCGTCCGTCTCTTGATCAATAATTACTCAAATAATGGCCTTTGGCAAACTGCTGGACTAAAGAGAGCAGTGCGCACTGACCCGCTGTGCTTCCCATTTCGAGCGCCCATTTTCAAAACACATCTGTGAGACGCCTAATTACTTTTATGATTTAAAAACGCTGAACAGACGTTTTAACAGTGCTGAAAAGTATACAATGCTATAGTACCTACATAAAATTTATCTTAAGTAGATATATATATAGATAGATAGATAGATAGACAGACAGATAGATAGATAGATATATAGATAGATAGATAGATAGATAGATAGACAGATAGATAGATAGACAAATAGATAGATGGATAGATAGATAGATAGGTGAGGCTAGAATCAACTGCTCGATGTAGAGGAGGGTGGGGAGCCTGGTATACAATTTGTAATTCATAGGGACCGCGTGTCATGTGTTCTTATGATACGCGTGTGTAACACTTTAACGGGATTTCAAGCGGCGCGTGGAAAGTACACGGTCTTTATGGGCGCATCTAATAGAAATCATTGGAAATGTGTGTTTTGCACCGGTCTGGTAGCAATATGGATGGCTTAACGTAATCGTGTACAAAGACGCCGTGTTTCAACTTGGCCCCGATAACAAAAAAGTCGACCTGATAAAAAAACAAACATGAACACGCCATTTGGCCAACCTGCTGCTCTTCGGGCTTACATTTTGACCTTTGCGGTTGAAAGGCAAGTCGACTTTGATACCTTTGCCAACTTGCTTCTTATCAGTTTGTATATCTAGTTAACCACACATGTTGTGTTTTTAGTGTCTCGTTGTAATCGGAATCGACAGTAGTCACAATATAGTCGACCTTTGTTTGCGAGACTGTGGTCGACTTTTCGTGTTAACTAAAGGTTTATTCTCGGCTATAGCAACTGGAAAACATGTTTCTTTTCACCACTTTGCTATTACGATTCGATTTCAAACCGACTTGGCTTAATGCGTCTGTCGGATTTCTTAAACTGGATTCTGACCTAAGAAAATGATTGCCGATGGCAGCAATTCGACACAACTAAACATCGACTCTCAGTTTCCAACTCGATCCAGCGTAACTCGATTAAACCTCAACGCGATTTGACTAAGACGGTAGAACGGACTATCGCAGCATTTAAACGAAGCCAACACAACTCCAAAATCCGACTCGACTCTTTTTGATATCCGATTCAACTCAACTCGATATCTGACTCGACTCATCTTGAAATCAAACTCGATTCAGTTCGAAATCCGATTCAACTCACCTCGTTTTCCGACTCGGCTCGATTTGAAAACAAACTCACCTCAACTTGATTCGTTTCAGTCAAAATTCAGTTGTCCCAAATGACTCGCTTGCTAGCTGTTATTCGTTTAGTTAAACCAATTAACCAACTGAGCCAATGCAATTGGCCCAAAAGATAGGCGATCATGTGTTTTATTAGTTTGCGGTGCTGTTGGACGAGGAGTGAAACCACATGGTGTCTTTTGTGCGCGGATTTACTCACCGAGGGCTGTTTTTTAAAAAGGGAAAATCAAAGGGACGGGGAAAAAAACGAGACACAGTGGCAGATGCACTTATCATTTTGTTGGGATAACATGGAATAATGGAGGAAAAAACGCAAACAAATGCTATTCAATCGACCTGGCTTCCTCCATACAGCAGAGGGAGGCAAAAAAGTGATTTTCAGCGGATTTAGCAAATCGATTGCGTTTTGCGTTTCGTCTGCTGTGACGCCCTTTTCCCTCTACCCAATTGACTTTGGTGAATCTTCATCCCAGATTGGAATCTCACCAACAGATGGGCCTAGAACATCCACTAGTCGCTAGTAATGGGGCTACATACAATTACTCATGATCTATGTCTATTGTTGATTCTTAAAATAATAGCTATGTTTTACACGAATAGTTTACAGTAACTAGTTTATTAGACCCAACTTCACTTGACTTTGGTGAAATTTCCTACCAGACTGTGAAGTGAAACCGGGATTCGTCGGCAATTCTTGGACGTAGATTCTTGGCCCAGATCTTTGTTGGGATGGGGGAGGGTTGTGGGGACTTGACCTCCGACTGTTTTATTTCTTTATTATTCTTTGGTCAATTGGCTGGTTTTCTTTCTTCTCGTCTTCCGTTTGCAAGAGACGAGTTGGAACTTGTCCAGCTCCAACACCACCTTGTTTTACCCCTCTCCTGTATACCTGCAACCGTTTAAATTTGAACTATTTATAAAAAAATCCATGATCTTAACCTTGCAGGGATTAACGAAATTGTGCGAGATTACAAAATTTCGTTTAAAACTTGTATATACAATGTGCGGTATGTTTGATATGACGCGTAGTTATTGCACTTGTTACGCACTTGATAATATCCAGAGTAGAAAAGGGTATACGCAGTTTGATATGTCGCCCTCATGTCGCAATATCCGCCTTTTGTTTTCGTCAAAAAACAAATAAACAAACGGAAAACATACAAGACCGACTTTTTACGCAGAACAACTAAGCAACTCGTCGGAGATAAGCAAATTCAATTTCGAAGAATGTTTCTTTTCATATCAACATGGAGTGGAAGGTGTGGAGGAATAAGGAAGGATAAGCGTGAAAGATTCGACTCGTCCGGAGATTCACACATGAGGAAAAGGCCAGGGCGTTGAATCTCGAGGCGGTTTTGTAATTAGCCGTGGTGCGGTTTGCAGTAGCTGTCTCGCTGACGGCAGACTGCTGCGTCAATAATATTATAAACAAGGCGCTCTCATTTGCATAATCATTAAGCCGCCTCTCTTTTAAAACTCATTACAACACCACGGAACAAACAAAACTTCCTGGCGGCCCAGGCTATTATTCCACTTGTCTCAGGCTTATTGGACCACTGGCTTTGGGTCTACTGGACCAGCCCGTTCCAGCCAAACGTTGTTTTCAACAGGTGGTCCAAAGTGACCCCCAATGAGGTGGTCCAGTTGCCCTAACAACCTTCATATTTGAAATTTCCTGGCGTATCCCTATAGCATCAGATCGTTGAATTCAAAACTACAGCGTCTGTATCGTATACATGGATGTTTGGGCAATTGGACCACCCCATCTGTGTCACTTGGACCACCCCCTCAATCGAAAGGGTAAGCAAAGAGCGGTGTTTCCCACATGTGGTCCAAGTGACCCCCGACGGGGTGGTCCAATTGCCCCAACGCCCTCGCTTGTACCGTTGACAATAACAGAAAGGAAAACATCAGACGCGGACTTTTTTTCCAAGGAATTACTTGGACAATAGGGGAAAAGGGGGGGGTGCAAGCAAAAGTTGTGTTGGGTAGAGAATTGATATTTAGTTTCGGTGCGGTGCAAGGTGGGGGGAGGCGCCGTGCTCCAAAAGCTCCTCTGAAAAGAGAAGAAGGAGAAGAGGAAGAAGAAGCGCCGTCGTTGGTAACAAAGAAGAGGGAACCCGATGGAAGGGAGGGGAGGCTGTTTCTCACCACAGCGTCGAGTTGTTATTTTTACTTGTGCATCAAGAGCTGATGAATACAGGTGTTGCCAGGTGCACACTTGGCCCTCTGGCCATCCATTGACGCACTCCCCATCACCCGAAAGAGAAACGAACCACCAGAAAAAGACCCTCTGTCTCGTCGTCTCACTCTTGGCCTCCAGCGTTATGGGCTTCTCCCTGTTTTTTCTTTCTCCCCCTTTTGCCTTCAGATCAGCTTCAAAAAATATCACTCCAATCGGCAAAGAATACACCCGACTGCAGCAAAACAACAACGGTACAACTCGGAAAAGTAAAAATACGACCGCAGCGCCACTAGCGGTGGCGTCTCGCAACTGCGGCACCCGTCTGAAAAGGTGCGGGGGGGGGGGGCNGGGGGGGGGGGGGGCGAAACTTGACGTACAGTCTGTTCCAAAAAAGGGGCACAGCAAGTAGACAAACTCATCCAAGTTTTTTGCTTCTGTCTTTAACAGATATCACTGGATAACAATAAGAGTTTACACGACCATTGTACTATTAATGAGTCATGTAACCTCAAATTCTCAGTGATTTTGAGCCATTAGTTTAGTTAAAATTTAACTTTGAAGTTTCTACCGCGCTGTTATGCGCTAATCCACCGGGCTGCTTGTTGAAGTATTACAAGATAGGCGCACAATTAAAAATCTGTTTAAGTTGATGTCAGCGAACCCGCTGGGTTCTTTTGTAAAGAGACGTTGAGGCTCCCCGCTGTTGGGTTTCACTTGTTCTTTCCTCTTCTCGTTTCTTTGCCCGGCGGGTTCCATTCGCCCCCGGCGCCATCACCAAGGGTCAAAGGTCATTTTTGTTTACCAAATCCTCCCTGCCCTGAGGCCTTTTACTACTTTTTACTACGTCTCCGGTGTTGGCGCCAACTTCAAGGGCCGCCCCCTCTCTTCTGCCGTGTGTAGCTCTACTGACTGATAACTCGATATTTCGAAACATCTCTTTTTTTTACAGGAAATGTAAATCGAGGAGAACTGAACGCAGCAACAAAAGGAAATAGTATAAGAACGAAGGGTAAACTGAAAAAATAAGACCAAGAGGCTGCGCGTGGCAAGATTGGCGGGCGTGTGGTGGGACGTCCAAGTGGCTGGCTGAGGGAGACGGCTGCCTGCGGCCCCAAATCTCCCAAAGCCGCTACTGTTGCTCCGTGGCACATGTAAAAGTGGCCTTGAAGAGCAGATGAAACGATAAGCACCATGATGGATCACGCCTGATACTCTGGCCAGTTCTATTGACCTAGACATGTCTCCACAGAGTTTCTATGGTCACACCGAGAAGATTTGAAACCCAGTTAAGGTATAACTTGATACACAGAAACACTGATTCGATAACAAGAATTTGCATGTTACTTTTGAAGAAGATAACTTATCTGCTAATTGATTATGTACGGTTCTTAGTCTCGCACTGCAATCACCAATACGTGTACTCTGGTTGAATTCGACATGATTAAGTTGAGTGACTTTGTGCACTTCAATCGTTTGTTCAGTTTCCATGGTAACAGTGTGACGACTGTATCCCGCAAAGGTTCACTGTCCCGATCTACCAGATAATGAGTGATTAAAGGAGGGAAAAACTGCTGCTCCTGTGTTTGTGTATCAAATTTGTGTTTAGTAGGGGCCATCATGGTGAGGTGCAATTTACTCTTGAACCTCAGCCCAGATCGCCCCTGGGGTAACAGCCTCGAAAATAGCCTGCCATCATTTGATGCCTTCGGTTAAATACGACTTTGGATCTTTTCAGATGAAATTTCCGAGAAACAACAAGGCCACAGTCTCGCAATTACTACCGTGATTACTCGTTCTCGTTTTACTCGTACTGCTATTGAATTAACTCAGCTAGTAATTAAGTAGCTTCACCTCTATGGTATTGAGCAAAAGTGAGGGGCTGCCAGGTCCCGTTGAGTCTGAACAGTATCATGCGTCGTGAACGCAGACTATTAACCGTGACGTTCTATATTGTTGAAACGAGAAGATTTGACCTATCTCGGCCGCAATCTGCTCTGCGGGCCTCTTTTGTGTCTACGGTGGAACAGAGTGGAGCAGTGGAGCAAAGAGGAAAACAGGTGGAACAGTGAGGAAAGAACGCACTGAAGAGGTCCTAAAGAGCCCTGCTAACTGGAACGAGGTGGAACTCAGTTCGAGGCAAGGTGGAACGACTAACGGAGCCAAGTATAAGGAGCATTATGAGAGAGATACGGAAGGTTGCTGAAGTGGCAGTGGAGCAAAAGTGGAGCCAATTGGAAACTTGTCTATACCTGTCCACGGTTGACGCAATTGTTGAAAAGCTTTCAGTTGGGCCCCTAGAAGGAAAATGAGGGGGGGATATTGAAAATGGCCAGAAACCCTCTTGTGAACCTAATGACGGATCACTTACGCTCCGTCAACCTGGGACCCGAGTTGGAGCCTGCGACAAGTCTCCGCGGTCAATAAGCACTACTTACACTGCAAACAGGTAAACACCACCAGCAGCCCTCATTAAACACACCCAGACTCTCTGTCAAACTCATACACAGTACACAATAGGCACCATCCCGACCCAGTTAAGACGTATACCAAGGTCCCATAGTTCAACTTCACTTCACTTATATTTGGTACCTTGTACAATGCATTTGCTTGGTGAACACATCAACTAGCAACAAGTGGTCATGAGTTTACGAATCTATATCATACTTAGGTTAGGCTAGTTAAACATTATACACAGATGGAACATTATAGGAAGTACCGAGTGATTCGCTATCCTTTTCAGTATAAAAGGGGAGTCGATAGAATCGGACGAAAAGGAATTAATGACTGTGTAATTTCTCTAGAGGTTTTAGTGGGCAGCAATCAGCGACACGGCCACAATAGTTTTCTAATCATCCTGGGCCTGGCTATATTCACAATACACTGTTTTGCCACCAAGAGTTCTAAGGCCCAGGGTCTGTCCATTTTCTGCAACCCCCCAAAAGACGTTAATGGTTTTTCTGTCATCCCTCATCCAACAAAAACATTGTGCGCCACAATATCAATAACCAAACACCAATGGACTTCTAGTACACGCATTAGACGGAGTAATAGGATTTGGCGATAGCCATCATTCTTAATACTAATCAAGCCTCAAGTTGTATCGCAGTCAAAAGCGAAATAGGTGCGGTCTAGAGCAATAAAAAAAGGGTTCCTGCTGGCGAAATATTGATTGCTCACTGCTAGTAGACTTTCAAACATATAGCTACCCGAAAAATACTGAGCGTAGGTGTAGTAGCACTTAATGCGCTCTTAAAGTTTCATTAAGATTTATTCATAAGTTTGGCCGAAATAAAATCCTCAGTGTAAAAAAAATTCCCGTCATTGAAGACCCTTTTTCCGGCTCCAGACTGTACGATAAAGTTTGACCCAAACTGAGCACCGTTCTTGTGCCTCTTAAAACAGAAAGGTTCATATATATAGAAGCTGACCGTAAGGGTCAAGTACAAGATAAGACGAGAGAGAGAGAGAGAGAGAGAGACCCTCCGCCCCTTGTTCAATGAGGATGGGACGCGGATTTATTGCGGAGACTTCGCAGAAGCCCCTTGGCGAGACTTGAACGCACTGCGCTGTCTAATGCTTCGACTCTCCGTTAAAGTCTTCAACCGGCACAACTTATTGCTTTGATGAAGTTTGCAGTTCAGATTCACCTGAATTAGTAGCAGTTAGTAGCAGCCATTAGTTAGCTGCATTTAGTAGCAGGATAGGCATGATACACATGACGTCCACGATGTTGTTCGGTTCCGCTGCTCTCGAGAACAATAGCGGACCGACCAAGTTGCACCAAGTTGAAAACAGTTCAGTTTGGTTTCTGATACTTACGACTATACTTGAAGCCAATCCGTTGGATATCATTTCAAGCTCTTCACTGTCCGTCATTGCACGAACGAGACGAAAGATTATACCAGTTTAGAATACAGTTCTACCGTATGTGAGATTTCCATCATGATACATCCATAAACATTCATGTAGTTTCGCCAATCTCCCGCCTATATACCCAACCCGACCCCAACCAGTGTCTCTCCCTAGTCCGCCCGTCCGTCCCGGAGTTGACACTCGCGAAAGTGTCCTCGCTATGAAGCCATAGATGATTTGTATCGCCAGTGCTGAGATAAAATTTCGCTGTTAGAGCGGACACAACAAATAGACCCGGGTCCTTGTCTTAATCCGTGCTGTTTTGTTTGGGCAGGGCGACGGTGTCACGGTCGGCCAGAGATGACAGGTCGCGCTTTCTGACACTGGCACCCTCAAATCCCCCTGCGCCCTATGGGCAGCCAAAGAGCAAACCCAGTTGCCTGGTTGACTTTTTCAATCGTTTTTCTCCCCTTTTGGTCCGGGGACTTGCATGACAAAGCCCCCCTTGGTTCCTTTTCCTACGACCAGTGGAACAAGTGCTAAGCCCCCGCTGCAAAGATGGATAGCCCGTTAACTACTCTCAGCATCGATACGATTAGTTGGGTTGTCAAGTACGATCGCCGTTTTCAACTTCCTTGACAGACTTTCATCACAGAGACTAGTTCAGTAATCAGGTTCACTTTGATAGACATACGATCAGCTTGGATAGTCACTGTTTCGAACTGCTTGATAACGACCTCGACTGGACGTTCACACCTACGAACAGCGTTGTCACAACGGTCTTACAGTTGTATGTACACTTGATTATACTGTATCATATCGTCTGTAACGCCTGATGTGATCTCATTGCCTTTTTTCAAGTAACAATCTGAATTCAGTCCTCCATAACGTTGAACTGAAGTGAACGTACATATATGCGAGCTCGAGTTCTCAGTTAACATATGCTGAATTCAATACTGAATGTGTTCAACAAGTCAGTATATGAATCCGACAAGAGTCTGCTCTCCCTTATCAACATGCAAGTGTAAATGCAAATAAGACTATTTTTTGGTGGTTTTCGAGGGAGAAGAGATGATCCTTTGTGACTGATAATGACTCGGGGGTTGACTCAAAAGGCCATTTGGCGATAACGCCCTGCTGTGGACCATCTAAACCGTCCCTTCCCCCCATCGTGGCTCATTTGCTACAAGTGCAGTTCACCCTCAACTACCTGATACACAATACACAAGTTACTTATCTACATCTAACACCCTCTGCTCGATCTCTTCTCCAGACCACAACTATATACACTTCTCGCAGTTTCAACAAGAATCATTTGTTTCTCTCGGGTCCGGGAAGAGCCACACGCCACTCTGTAATAACAGATAATTAACTGAGTCTCAGTGATAAGTTATCTTGACCTGCTGGCCTATGTCAACGTATATAGCAGGACAAGATCGCATAGAACACCACAACAAACCACTGAATTTTCAGATATTAACATCCAAGATGGCGGGCTCCATTAGTTACGTATCATAGGGCTTTGCAATATATTGTACAGTAATGTCTAACATAAAGGAATTTAGTCTGGCTAGATTAACAAAATGATTTTAGTGAAACTTTGAGAGTGCATTAAGCTCTACCAGGTCTACATCCCCTGTTTTTTGGGCAGCTATATCTTTGAAATTGTAGGAGTAATAAGCAATCAACTGTTTCCCTTTTTTATTACTCTATGTAGACTCATAGGCTTTGACACACATGTCGTTGGGTGCAGATCAGTGGCTGCAGACAGTGTGGCAGTTCGGACGAGTCGAATCTCCCCTCTACCTGTTATACAGCAAGTACTTTGGCAAACACATGTTAATGATCTTCTTATAAAGCATTGTGTTCAACCGGTGTCCATTGTCGTCCAGAGAGGGGACCGTTTTTAGACGCGACCCATTTCCATCTCTCCCTTCGTTTCTTAGATTTTAGACTGCGGACAAAAGGAGGACTTTGGGGGAGGGGGACGCAGCGTGGGAGCTGTGCCTCTTCCATACAAAACCTGTTGCAAAACAAGCAGGTTACTTTACTTGCCTGTAGTCTCCCCTCCCCCCCTTCCTCCCCTGTACGAGCAAGGAGAGGATAGCGTTTTTCAATAGAGGAAAAGCCTGCAAGAATAACACATGTCCTGCAGCCATGCACCCAGCACAACCTCTAGCATTGGACTCAGACATGTATGCCTGTGCGTCAAGACGCGTCTTCCGGCTAAATAAGCAGCGGGGATTATTTACACTTGCCTAGACCGATTCTCCTCTTTTGCGCAATACGCAATAATACAGACGTCCCACAAAGAGAAAGTTGCTTTGGTTTTCACCAAAACTGAATCATAAATCACCAAAGTAGGCTCTCAAATGGATCCCATAGATGATTTCATACTTAAACATACGATTCAATCGATAGTACAGTCTAAAGCCACAAAAAGGTTCTGAATGGTATTTTGTTTAACTTTGGGATTTTATCTTGGCAAAACTAATCATTCGATTTCAATGAAACTTTAGTGGTGTATAAAGTACTAAAATTTCTATACTCGATATTTTTTTGGCTGATGCAGCTTTGAAAACGTGGGCTCCATAAGCGATCAAGCGAGCACCCTTTTTCTTAATGCTCTAGACTGTACCTTAAGAGTTTTATGTTTACCAATCTGGGGTTCAATTCTCCAAGTTTTTATGTGCAGACGCCAGTTCGGAGAAGAAGGAAGGACCGAGGGGATTGTAGGTTTAAGTATAACCACCTGCGTAAGCCAGCGACCATCGAGCTGGCAGCGTAGATGTCGTCGATACTGTGTGCCCTGGTTGTCTGTCAGGTCAAAGGTCACACACTTGGTGCTGGTCTTAACCCCCTGAAGCAAGTCAAGAAAGGGAGAGGGTAGACCCCCCCTCTCCTTTTTTCCTTGGCAGACTTCTAATCTGCACAACTGAATAATAGCCGTCTAATTGAATGATGACCCTTCTGCAAATCCACGCCAGGTCAACCCGGGTCACGCACTCAATACAACTGCAATTATCAAGATGAAAGGAAAACACCTGCGTTGTGTATGAGAGAGAGGGAGAGAGAGAGAGACGAACTTTGATTGCTCTTTTAATAGCCAGTGATACGGTCGTACGGCACAAGTGGTTTACACTTTTATGGACTGGGCTGCGGTGAATTCGATTCAGTTAATTGTTCACGGTGTTGAGTGCATGACGCCATTTCAAAGATCGACCGAGTGAAACACTGAACGAGCGACAGGAGCACGTGGTTCACCTTCCCACACTTAATTCTTCCTTTGACAACTCAATTCAAGTGCCATCTTTTAATTCCCCCTGTATTCTGGAGACTTGATTGCTTTGAGAGCAACACTACATTAGCATAGCACATGGAAGCTAATACTGCTTAAAGTTACTCTTTTCCATGCTGTTCATGTACAACAATAGAAATTGAACTGATTGGCTAATAGCGCTGGTGTGGATGATATCGTGCTTATAAAATTAAAAGTAAATTCAATATAAATATGATCGGTTAGGCGATATAATAGACAGGAGGTATAGAATAAGCCAGTTCTCCGACACAATGCACACGCAATGGACAGAAGTCGATATGGGATGATCTCCCGCCGAGTTTGACCATCACTTCAGGGTTGGTGTCACTGCGCAACAATGGTCCAGTCCATAATGCGACGCAGCCCTCACCACAGAGCACACAGGCACATATGCGACACTCATAATTCTTACGTCATAAACCACCATAAAACCCACTGTCATTCTTCAGGGTCAGATACCAAAGTGCAAGTCCAAAGGGAGATATATGATTAGCTAGCTGACTTTATGACTCTCCTTCCGATTATACAGATTTGCACAACTATAGCGTACCGAATTACAATAAGTGAAAGCTGGTTATTTACGGAAATTGCGGGAACTTTGGCACTTTGTGTTGACCAGAATCATAAGGGCTTCTGTTGATTGAGTTATACACCAGCGGGACACAGGTCACGTGGCCCTGTTTAGAAACGGCTTGCGTCTGTGGCGTGGCGCTAAAATCAACACCTTGGCCAATCATGCCACATTAGCATGCGTCAGAACCGGCCAATAATCACTTGAGAGTGATTGTCAGGTCACGTGACCACTCATGTCGCCTTTGGGCTCTCGTAAAGGGTTGCTGCTATTGTCGTTTGGGGGCGAACCCACACATGTGGACAAGCTTGTTGCTCCTGTTGGAATACTGATAAGCAAATAGTAGACCGGCAGCTATACTTTGCTGTTACAGAACGGAGCTATTCTTCCTCTCTGTATAGCTCTCTGGTTACACGGTTCCAATCCCCCCTTGCCCCGTTTTTCCGTGGCCAAGAGCATCAAAATAAACTTGTCACTCTTCATCATGGAACTGAAGCGACAAAAAAGTAAGGAGAAGAACCTGCTGCAAGTGACAGGTCCATTTCAGAGTACCACGGCTACTTTTCACCATTGTTATGCTCAGCTTCTTTTCGTGTGCACACATCATGGGAGAATTCTCCACACACAAAAAACGCACCAGAAAAAAGTTTAAGTGGCTCTCTATTCATGTCCTTTGCAACCATTGACCAACTCGAGCGGGGTTCTTCTATTGCTGATGTATTTCAAACTGAACTTGGTCTTAAACTGCGCAGTCTAAAGCAGTAAAAACGGGCTCTTGCTGGAGAAAAGTTTATTGCTTATTGCTCCTCAACTTTCCGAGATACAGCAACGCAAAAAATACTGGGTACACACCTAGTAGTGCTTAATGCACTGTTCAAATTTCGTTCAAATCGTTTCATTGGTTTAGCCAAAATAAATTCCTAAAGTTTTAGATATTACAATAATTTTTCGCCATTAAGGCTGTTCTAGACTGTACTGTATTCAACTTTTTTTCAGTAGCATAAGATCGTTGTAATAATGTTTAACGAGTTCACAGTCTGCGAGGTTGTTGTCATGGTAACACTGTTCAAGTCTGAAGGCAGCCCTGTTGGCCACCTGGACAATGTTTCTATTTATGTAATTATGGGTTGGTGTGGGGTACATATCAGGTCGAGAGTAGGATAGATGACTTGAGACAGGGCGAGGCTAGATTTTCAAAAACGTGGGGCACGCGAAAGAAAAACGATCTGGCTTTTTGTGCGCGGCCCTGATGGTCGTGCAGCAGCTCGTCAAATTACAACGTCACCTCGAACTGGGATCCGTCTTTCTCGAATGTCTTGTAAGAGAGGCAGCGCGGCTTCAGTTTCAGTGGCAAAAGCGAGCCAGTTTGGCACAAGTCTCCACTTGTTGTACTTGGCATTAGCCACAGATCAACGGCCCTTGCCCCCCCCAACACCCCTGGAAACTGCCAAAGCGACTGCAGCGCCAAGCGACGCCAAGCGGCAGTTTGATGAACTACTTTCGCAGAACAACCTGTCATGTCGAGTTGCGCTTTCACTGTGTCTAGAAAGGGTTTTTTAACAGTTCTTTAACGGTTTACTTGAAAACTTGAAATTGTATAACGACACGACATTTGTTGGATTGTGAAGTCAACAACTGGAAGTTCTAGAATTGCTACGATAAAAATTACTCGCTCGATAAAAGAATCGCAACGTGAACTGGCCATCAGACAACTTTAAAGGTCCGTTGTGGATGACAGAGCAAAAACACGCATAGAATCTTCATAGCAAGTCACATATGGTTGTTTAAGAGGGGAAGCCCTACAGTCCGAGCGATGTCCGTGACCTTTGACCTGATGTTCTCTACATCTATGGTCAGTGGGTTTTGACAACAAAAGACAGTCATGTTGCATGTCGAATGGAATGAGTTCTAATTTGGTGCTGTTCGGCCGATCAGTGGCACATCCATCACGGCGTCCACGTCAATGAACCACTCAACCACACCTGTTTACACTGCGTCACCCGTTCCACGGCCAATACCCAACACACCAGTCTCCCAGCTATTCTCATTCCACCAAAAACAAATTAAACCGTTTCAAAGTCCACTCCATAAAAAATACTCGGGTCAACGAACTCTTAATTTCAAAGCCGATAAACATTATCCCCATGACATACTAATACTTGTATGGTCTGACTCGAGCTGGCGAGGAATAACAGTTGGCTTTCCGACGATTAGCTAAAACAGAGCTTTAGGACACACACGGAAACGCAAGACACTTCTGAAGGTTCTCAGTCACGTCTTTGCAAGAGAGTCAACGGAAGTTCTACTGACGACCACCCTAGCATTAATTGTAATTAAAACCCTTCAAGACTTGAATTTGAACTCCGCCGATGTCACCCAAGAAGAAGGACGGGAAACGGGGCTTGGAATATCAACAGAATTAGATCTCTCCCTGAGGCTATAACCTTAACGTCACGCTATCTGGAATAGCCAGAGTTTGGTCAATGGTAGGGCACGAAACATGCAACCTGTCATTTGAACTCCCTATCCATGGTGACCATAACTTCAAATTCTGGTATACTAGGTCATACGCCAAGTCAGTGTCATCTAGCGGCTTTTTGCACAAATGAATATCTCCCAGTTCGACACAATCGAGGGTCGATGAACAGCGTCTTTCGTCATGGTTTACAAGAGTATAAGGTCGTATGCCCATTTAGGGCCCTCTAGTGGCAGTCTCGCGTACTACGCATATGAGCGGCCTTGTTGTGCTTCACTTACCAGGCTAATAGGCGAGCACAAGAATGGCCCTTCTTGATGTTACTTGTGTACACGGGGCCGACCAACAATCGTGTCGTGTTTGCACTGGCAGCAAAGTGATGGCAGGAGTCGAGCGTGCATGTGACAAGTGTTGGTTGCCAAGAGAGCCAACCGCTTTTGGGATCTACATGACGGCGAGTATTCTGAGCTTAAGGCTAATGAATGGAGATTGAATCGATTAGACGAGTGTATCAACCGCGTTTTCCGAGGCTTTTGCGTGGGCCGTATAGATTGCACATGTAGCTATTGTTGCAGGGTCGCAGTTTCACTGTGCGGTTAAGCTGAGCGCCGCCATTATCGACAACAATGCACTCAATTTGAACGTCAAGCCCATATGGGCAATACTCTCCAACCCTCCCTCGCTTTATTATATTTTTTTTCCACATGTAAAAGAAAGAATTAAATGAAGCGTCAGTTTATGTTCCGTTTCAAATTATTTACAACACAACTTTTCCCGATTACATATGTTGGATTTATGACTGGCCATGTTCATATTCTTCTAATGTCATTTATTTTCCGGTATTGACTTTATACATCCTATTCTTCCCCAGTCTTTTTAGGCGTAGTTTTGCATAAGGGAGTTCATCGAGGCGTGAGTGGAGGTCAGTGTCCAATCCTGTGAGCCCAATAAATGATCTAGTTTGCATGAAATGGCCGGCCGGGGAATAAGAAGCAAAGCTGCTATAAAAACCAATTGCTTCATGCTCCATTATGCAGTGACCAGTAGTTTCTTCGCCCCAGTCTCTCTCGTCTCTCTCTTCAATACAGAATTGCCCTTTTTTCCCTCCAAAGTTTAGTTTATTTTTCTCGGACCCTTCGATGCCGAAAAACTCGATTTGCCAGCGTCCCTCGCCTTCCCCTTTTTATGGGTTCCGTACAATTTGAATATGCTCCAAGACCCATCATGTTATATATCATTCGAAAGTTAATTTTTCGCTCTTTTTGACCATCTATCCACCCGAAGGATAAGCCAGTCTATTCGTTCATATAGCGAGATGTACTGTTCTCCAAAGGTCGCCCACTAACGGTTCTGAATCAAATCATCTACACTGACCTTGTTTGAACAGCGCGATGGAAAGCCTGAGGAATAAGCTGTCGAATGATGTATGAGTTGACCTTATGTGGCCCTTTTTTCCGCTATGGAAAGGGTCTAGAAGAATGGTGCGCGTAACCCGTTTGTTGCCAGACTTTAAAAAAAGCTTTGTGAAATCAAATCAATTGACGTCAATTGGTGGTGGCGTATTGTTGGCCCAACGGGTTGACACATTATGAAAAGTGTAGCGCCGCCATTCTGTCAACTTTTCTCCCTCTTCGTTTGAATGAAAAGGCGCCAAATTTGAAAATGGGGAAAAAACGCTATTGTACTGCAAGGGGGGAAACTTGGACCCAAAAAAAGCCAATTGAATCAACTTGGCTCGTTTTAGACTCTTAATCCCACAAGGTAAACTGGCTGTCACTCAATCACAATGTGCCACTATCACACTTGAAAACTCCGCGCCTTTTCTCAGCATTTTTCCACAGCTTCTATTGTGTTTCAAAGTGATTTACTTGTCATTACAGCCAAAGGGCCACGCCGTACATAAGAGAAACTTCACATGTGAAATTCATATGTGCAGTGAAAAGCTCATCGATGCCTGGCCTAATGAAGACGAATGGCTTGTGCTTGGCATATGCAAATGTTCACCTCATTACAGAAGCTGTTTTTTTATATCCCCGGCCGTGAAAAATTCAAACTGTGAATCAACTGCCAGAGGGATCCTCAATAATCCTTCTGCTTGCTTCCTTTCATCGGTTGCATAACAAAAACTTTAAAGTGATCGATTGCTGATTCTCTCCAACGAAACTTCCTATTTCCAACAGTAGTGCAGTTACTTGCGTTACTTACTTTTAAAGTGCAAATGGTGTTGGTGCCACTTGCGGTTGCAGATAATCGTAGTATCGCGGAAACGCGGCATTTAGGTGAGCACTGGTTCGTACTGGCGTTAAAGAGGGATCACGTGACGTATAATGGAGTCGGTCCATCAGAAGATCATTGGAAGGCTTGTTGGGCGGAAGGAACGGGTTGAATTGCGACAAATCGAGAACAGCGCCGGCAAATCTAACCTAACCTAACGATATGTATGGCACAGCGACGCCGTCTTGGCGAAAAACAGGAAAAATATCATAAATATCAGATATCCTTTATGACTTAACGATATTGGTTGGGTAGAGCGGATACAGAGCCCCCTCCCCCTAGCGGGAAAGTTCTGTGTTACAATGGGGAGGGGAGGGGGGTCTCTGTTAGCAGCACTTTAGCTGTTGTTGGCTGGCACTATGCCATACTGGAGCACCCCTAGCGGTCGATTCGTCAACTAAGTTAAGTTCGGTATGCATCCGCATTGTCGCGAAGGGACTCCTAAAGTTTCACAATGATGAATTCGTCGAGTGAATTACATAGATCCGCATTGCGTCAAGAGAGTCAATTGACGTCAGTTGGAGTGGCTCATCGCACGTGTCCTCTAACTTTTTTTGGATTTCGTCGTTGTTGTTTTTGTAATTTTTTCCCTCTCGTTTTTAGTCGGTTTGGGGGGGGGGGAGGAGATGAAGGTTGGGTTATCCGCATCGATCGCAAACACCTGCGTTCAAGTCGTCGCAGGTAAAGGATAAAAACGCGAGCATGTATCATGAAAGGGATCGGGGGTTGTGAGCATATATATATATACACACACACGTGATATTATAGCCATGATTGACAGACAATAGCCTTATTAATTTACCCGTTTTGGGTCTCTATATATGAAGCCGAAGGGGGGGGGACAAGCGCTTAACCCTCTTCACTGGATGATACAGCTAAAGCATGACGTCATCCATCTGTGCAATATACCGTCTCAAAACCCAGAGTTTTCCTAAGTTAGAGACTCGGTTAAGTTGAATTAATCTGAAACCGTCATCATTAGAAAGCGTTGATACGATATGTTATTACGGTTAATAAATTAATCTGATTAAGGATTAAGCTTGACTGGGCAACGGTACGGTGAGCTAAATTTGGCGCCATGGCGTGTAACCCCCGTTTTATTTGGCCTCCCCTACTGATAATGAGGGCAAAAGAGGGCGCTGGGGTTACAGGCCACCTGGTCGCCAAACGCGAACCACGACTATGATGCCCCAATTAATGCAACAATCACAAACCCGGAGGGGGGGGTCATTGAAAGAAAAAGATAACACACATGCACGTGTTCCTCCCCCCGGTCTATACGCTATATGGTTCTACACAGCAAACTACACCAATCCTAGTTTTGGCTAAATAATTGTTCAACATTTCAGTGTCTATTCCAGTGGCGTTGTAACAGTTTCTCTAAGTGATGTTGTATTAAATAAGTATCTGTCTATATCTATCTATCTATGCCAATCTATCTATCTGTACCTATCTAAGTTTCTATATGCCTAAACCAACCTAACCTAACCCATACCTATCTACCTATCTACTTGTCTACGTCTGTCTGTCTGTCTGTCTGTCTATCTATCTACCTATCTGTCTATCTATCTATCTATCTATCTATCTATCTATCTATCTATCTATCTATCTATCTATCTATCTATCTATCTGTCTATCTATCTATCTATCTATTTATCTATCTATTTGTCTATCTATTTATTCTTAGTGAAGATACACATGAACTAAGTGTCGCACTAGGTGCTCGAAACAGCCCTGTGGAGCTAAGGAGATGTTCAGCGCTCAAAATGGCGTCTTAAACCAGTATCCCCCTGTAATATGTAACTGATGCCCTTCATAAAGTCGTGCTACCATATGGCTGTTACCACACAGTTGTTGTTATACCTGAACGACCTTCGACCTGTCTATCGGTCTATCTGTCAAACCTTGCAATACCTCTGCAACCAATCTGCGTAGAGGTTACAGGAGGAAGGGATGGGTCGCCTGGGTCCTTTTCAGGTCCCCAGGGCCTCGTTTGAAAGTTTTCTCATCAAAGTAGTGCGTCTGGTGAATTGGCTGCCAGTCACGAGCCCCTTCTGTGTTATCAGATATCCATCAGAGGGTAAGTGACCGCTACTTGGCACTCCCCTTGCTTTCTTCTCTCTTCAACTCGCCGTGTAGACCTTGTACTTTGGCTTTGACACCCCCTCCCTTCTAGTTTTTTTCCACCCCCTTCAAAAACCCATCTTTCCGTGTTTTAACCGGCGCGGTGTGCTATATAATTCGCACGTCGCACACCGCAGGCTATTTACGTCCTTCAATTTCACATTTGTTGGGCTCCTTCTTTCTTCAGATAACCTCGCTATTTTACTTCCACTTTTGAGATTTTACTATGGCGAAACTTATGACTCAAACTTGACGACAATTTGGAATCGCAGCGAGGTTTAGTTGATCTGCACTCGCTATTTTTCGCATAGCTATGCAATTCAAACTTTTAGAGATATTTACCAGAAACCTTTCCGCATTCTGTACCCCTTTTTTAAATAAGAGCTAGAGCGTACTTGGGAAACATAGTAGGTCATTTTACGGTTTAGGAGGTCGTACGATCACTAGGTTTCACCATAACATACAATGAAAGATGGCGTTCCAGAACTTTGAATGTTTGGGGCTCCATTACTCATTCTTTGGTTCAATCACCTTTTGCTCAGGAACTTCGGGTACTTCTATGTTCTTCTTGCTGACTAGAACGATATAATGCTACTGCCTAACTATCTCTATCTACTATCTATCTATCTATCTATCTATCTATCTATCTATCTATCTATCTCTCTCTCTCTCTCTCTCTCTCTCTCTATCTATCTATCCATTTATTCTATCCATCTTTCAACCTATCAACCTATTCCTCTGTCTATGAATCTTCCTACCTGCCTATCTGTCTATCTAACTCTGGCACTTCTCATCTACGTCACATGGCTCCTTTTGCTTTAACTACGTTTCCGTGTTCTTAATTACACCTCTGTAATTTGGTGATACATGCTCGTTCGCATAAATCAGTTGCTCGATCAGTTGTCCCCCATTTAGAGGTACATAGACAAAGCCCTGAATTACCTTAACAATCGCCGCTTAAGCTCACATTTAAAATCGGCACTTGCAAGTTTAGGTTAGACTGTCACGCTGACCGCTTTTGAGTAGATTAAGTCCAACTTGATAAGCTGTAACGTCGGGGTAACAGTGAAGCCAAGTTTACGTTGATAGCTTATCAAGAACCACATTTTTCTACATTTTTCGCTGTAACACAATTCCTCAGATGGTATTATTATTTTACAGCGGCAACCGTCTTTGCCCTTCGACCAACAATCCAGCTGACCATATCCCCGGGGCCAATATAACGCTAGGTGCACAGTTTTGGATCTTCACACAAAACGAATAGGTTTTTCAAAGTTTCAAGATGGCTAGAAGCCAGAGTCATCGTTAGGCTCTCCGTGATAAGCGACATAGCCCCAGGGCAGTTGCAAAGCCAAGGCAACATTTCATAAACACCCCGTACCTTGAACAAGAGCCATCTGAATTTTAGTCTGAAATGTCACAGGGGTGGCAGGGCTCATATAAAGCTATAGTGTTTTTGCTTATTCGAAGGGGTATAATGCACCCCTTTTGCCTCTCTCCCCCTTGTTCCAGCGATATGTTTTCAACCCCCGTCTCCCTCAATTCCCCCATCTCCCATCTCTCCCCCTTACAACCCCTATACATTGGGGAGTGCCATATCCCCGGGCTGTGTTAACCCCAATAAAGTTTCAAATCACTGTTATTGCTGAAAGGGGAAACGCTGTGACCATCTCCGCAGTGTGTGCAATGGACATACATACACGTACTCCGTTCTTCTGGAGAAAGCGTGCTGGACAAGAACCACATGCCTTCATTTCCAGTTCCTGGAACGAAGAAACATTGAGGGCGCGATCTGCTCAGGCACACGATACCCTAGAACCAGTTTCTTACCGGTAAAGTTACTAACAAAATGACAGTAAACGCTCAGTGTATGTATGAATAAATGGCTAGGGATAAGGTCGTGACGTATGATAAGCGTGTGTGTTTTTTTCCTCCACATTCGATGCTCATTTTCCCCCTGTAAACCTAGGAGAAGCGAACCCTGTATTACGGCAATTCATTCGTGTTACACGCCGCATTAAACTGTCGCTGGGTGTACTCGTCTCGCGTCTTTTGCTCCGTAAGAGGAGCACCTTCACTGTGGCCATAAATTCTCTACTCTTTGCGTCTTTTTATAAGAGAATCTTATCGATTCTTGTTATTGCTTATTGTTTATTCTGATACGTCCGGGTAAATTGATACGTTTCTAGTTTTGTCACTGTGGGTGCGCTGGGATGGAATAGCGGCTAATGCTGCGGCCGCCTTGACCATGGGTCAAGCACGCGACCCACCGGTGGCAAATGACAACAATAACCACCCAGAATCCGCTTGATTAGCTATTGTAGTAACAACAGTATTAGCATCGCTAGTTAGTAACTTCCATTATTATTAGCACTAGTGCCTCGCTAACACTGTAACTTCGGAATCACGTGTTAAGATAGACTGATAGACCGGCAGATAGATAGATAGACAGATAGATAGATAGATAGATGGTTAGATAGAAGGATAGATAGATAGATAGATAGATAGGTAGATAGGTAGATAGGTAGATAGATAAATAGATAGGTAGATAGATAAATAGATAGGTAGATAGACGGATAGACGGATAGACAGAGGTGACCTTGATAATAGTCACTTCGGATTAATATAAATCAATGTAGTATTTTCCTTAAACGAGTTGGAAGTTGGTTTTTGGGGAATCGAGTTCGAGTGTCGTGTTGTATGTCGGGTCGTGATTGTCCAGTGAAACAGATAATCCCGCGACGGTGGGTAAAGACACTGAGACATTGTCTGGTGTCCGTTCACCACTTGACAAATGACCGTCATAAGTCAGGCTGGACGGTAGCGGACACACTTGTCCGCAGCGGTTTTTCTTTCCCTAACCTCCCCCCTCTCCATCTATCTCGCTCTCTATCTAACCATCTATCTTGACAAACGCTACTAATGCTATAGTGCCGAACACGTTAGCATCTCCCATTTAGAGCATCAAGATAACAGGAAGCTGTTAATATCGATACAAGTAGCCAAGGGTAGTCGATACTTCAAATCGGCGGGAAATTCAAACCTCCCTATCTTTACGCATACTTTTCAACTTGACTAGATCATTATTATTCATTAAGTTTACCTTCTTGAAACGGTGATTATGAACACAGTTCTATTAAGTATAATACAATTAGAGTTAACATTAAGTTTACTGCGAAACGCGGTAAACATTTCAACCTCACAGAATGTCGAATTCCAGATTGGCCAACTGAACCGCTAGTATTACACTAGTACGCTAGTTGACCTTGAATGACCTTTAAAGTGAAGGGAAATCATCAGAGATTCAGCGGGGAGAACTGGGAATCATTGGCAAGAAACCACAACCTTGTGCATGTGTCAAGACGAAATCCCTTGTACGCAGATAATTCAGTTAGTTAAATTTTAAGCCAAGTCCAAGTTGAGAATTGGTCGAAATGTTGGATGCGCCCGCACAAAGGGATTTGACGTCAGAGAAAGATAAGGTCACGTGATCATTGTTACTTTGAGTCAAGTCGGGAAATTCGATATGTTTTCTGGTTGTGTGTGTCTCTCTCTCTGCTTTGGCTCTCGTCGTCGACGTGGATTAATTGGCGACGACGTCGCGACGCGGCGCTTATCTCTCAGGGGGGGGTGGCGACGCGCGTCTGTAGCTCCCCCACCCCCGCTATACTC